>JAHQIW010002970.1:0-44894 GCA_019055375.1 Parelaphostrongylus tenuis
AGCGAGAAAGGGCGTCACATGTGCAGACATCACTTCATTTTTTACAGCACATTTGTTTTTTTAACTTAGCGTGGTTCCAATCAAAATAAAGACTTAGTAAAGGCCTCTTTATATAGCTACCAATACTTCCCCCCCCATCTAGAGTGCAGATTGCACCCTTTTTACGTGAACAAATCTGAATTTGAACGAAAAACTACCACAGTGTGATCGTAACGCCTTACCTCGCTGCACAATCGCGTCTCCTGCTGTGTGGTAAAATCAACATGAAACTCATATGGGATCAACATCCGAGCTGTTATTAGCTTATACCGCATCGTGCGCTCCGTGGCGTCGGCGCGGCAGGGATTCTCATTATCACGTGATCCAACGGAAATCTGGGGAATTTGAGAGACGTCCCATAAAAGTTTTATATCTGATAGAATTTCCCATGTATCAAAAACCCATCTATTGTTCAACGCGAAAAGCACATGCTGGGAAAGCGATTATATTTTCAGCTGTTATATAACTTCGCTTATTTCTTTTCATCTGTTTTTTGTATTTCATTCGATAGCTTTGAAAGTTGCATTATCACACCGACGTTTGCTTTGTGGAAATGCCTTTTTTCGTAGCAGTTCTACATGAAAAAATGATAACTATTTTTCAAGTCAGAAATCACTGTTCCAACTTCAAAAGGTTTTTTGCATATAATAGCACATTCCCCATTTTTAGAAACTTTGTCGCTACAAGGTAATAGAAATTAAACTGAGACGATTTTCTATAAACCTTTTTTCTTTAGAGAAAAACGTCTAGTTTGTGTCCCGAAACATCAGTACGATACTGTGCGAACGTGCAGTTCTATTCTGTGAAGATGTGCTCGTATTTCCTTCCTTTTCTAACACAAAGAGTATTTTCATCAGACCTTTAGTAATCAACCATTAGGCTTGAGAAATGCGAGATTTATTTTCTACTACTAAGGATGGTTCATGACAAAAACTTTCTCGTGCAAGACGACTTTCTTGAAACCTCGGCATGTTAATAATATAAAACTTTGAAAATGAGAAGAAAAGCTTAGAAAACTAATCTTTATTTAAAGCTTCACGAGGTTGGTATCTTTTCCAATCGATTGCTCTTCTTTCCGGTCGATGGGTTTTCTCGATTGCTTGTGGCTGACGTTTCGGCAAATATGCCTTCTTCAGAGCCTGAACGTATTATTCGTTGCAGCTTTATTTATATGACTATACAATAAGGAAAGAGAAAAAAAAAATTATTTGAAAATCTAAGGTATTGTAAGCGAAAATCGATTCAGGGAAAACCACTCACCTAACCATCTAATCCAGGGACTACCTATGTTGTTAGCGCCAGGGTGACGTATGAACCCGCCCCCATGTCAATAGATCAAACTATGCATAGGTGTCAGCTGGGACCCATGCTAGAAAATTAATCTGAGATAAGGTGCCATATGGTTGGTTATGTTAAGGCACTCTCCCTTTTTGTTCATTTGCGGGTTTTTGGAATTTATCCAAAAGCTTCAAGGGTCTTTCGCGCCGATGTCTTTGGTTCGTGCCCTAGAATTTTGACTACTACCTCGAAGTCATCATCGTTGTGTCTTTGAATCCTATGTGTACCTAGAGGTTTACCTGGGTCTTTATTTGCTTTTCCATCTAGGTGCTCTTTAATCCGGATGTGAAGTGGTCTGCCTGTTTCGCCAATATATTCATCACCACATGTCTTACAAGAGATTAGGTATATTGTACCTACGCTCATGCAATCGCCGTCTCTACCGTTGGGGCAAATAACGCAGTCCTTCGTATTACATAGACGGTCATACAAGCGGTTTCGAACTAATTGACGACGCAGTGTTTTAGGCGGAATTTCTACAATTCCTACAGAATCTTCTAGACCACTGTTTTTCAGACACTTTCTAATAGCGGTACTGACTTCGTCTGTTATGAAAGGTAGTTTAAGAGGTACCTTATTGTTTAGGTGTGGCGCCCTGTCATTCCCATTGCGAGGCTTTTCGCTCCTTTTGGGCCTAACGTTAGTTTTTGTTTTTCCTTTGTACCCATTAGAAATGGCTATTTTTCGCGCTAAGTCTAGTGATTCCCTTCTTTCATCGTCTCCCGTACAAACACTTACAGCTGTTCGATACATATTTCGGATAAGTGCCTTTTTAGTATGTGAGGGATGGGAAGAAAGGTAATGTACTAAGATGTTTTTATTACTAGGCTTGCGGTACCATTTTGTGCTATAGCCACTTTCATTAAGTTGAACTTGAACGTTCAAGAAGGGAAGCCAGCTCTCTGAATTTGGATGTTCTCGCGTCAACTTAATAAACTCTGACTGTCCGTTCAGGATTTCGAAATACTTATCCATCTCCTCTTGTGTAGAGCAGATGATGAAACAGTCGTCTATATAGCGACAGTAGAGTATTGGACGCCGATGGAGAACTGGAGCTTCCACTTTTGACATGAAAGCGATGGCTAAGCTGGGTGCTAGTCTTTGCCCCATTGCCAACCCTCTAATTTGCGCGAATATTTTCCCGACCACCTAAATATCGAACAGCTTAGACATGACCTAAGGAGTGTGATAAGCTGTTGGACCGACAAGCCAACATATCTACGTTTTCTATGTTCTCTATCAGTAATTCATGAGTGGCTTGTATTGCGACGTCATTTGAGACGTTTTGTATAGAGCGCTGTAACATCAAACGATCCATTACGTACGTATGATTTTGGACGCGCATTTTTAAGGTGCTCTAGGAACATATTGGTGTTGGGGAGATGGGTTGGTATGAACTTCAGTAATTGCGACAAAATGAGGCCAAGAAACCAAGTAATCCTATCCGTCGGCCCGCCTACACAGCTAATGATTGGTCTAACTTTGAACGTAGATGCTGATCGGTAGACCCAAAAAATCCATTGCAGCAGAAATTTATGTGTTAACGTAGATATGTTTGGCTTGTCGGTCCAACAGCTTATCACACTCCTTAGGTCATGTCTAAGCTGTTCGATATTTAGGTGGTCGGGAAAATATTTCGCGCAAATTAGAGGGTTGGCAATGGGCAAAGACTAGCACCCAGCTTAGCCATCGCTTTCATGTCAAAAGTGGAAGCTCCAGTTCTCCATCGGCGTCCAATACTCTACTGTCGCTATATAGACGACTGTTTCATCATCTGCTCTACACAAGAGGAGATGGATAAGTGTTTCGAAATCCTGAACGGACAGTCGAAGTTTATTAAGTTGACGCGAGAAACATCCAAATCAGAGAGCTAGCTTCCCTTCTTGAACGTTCACGTTCAACTTAATGAAAGTGGCTATAGCACAAAATTGGTACCGCGCAGCCTAGTAATAAAACATCTTAGTACATTACCTTTCTTCCCATCCCTCACATACTAAAAAGGCACTTATCCGAAATATGTATCGAACAGCTGTAGTGTTTGTACGGGAGACGATGAAAGAAGGGAATCACTAGACTTAGCGCGAAAAATAGCCATTTCTAATGGGTACAAAGGAAAAACAAAAACTAACGTTAGGCCCAAAATGAGCGAAAAGCCTCGCAATGGGAATGACAGGGCGCCACACCTAAACAATAAGGTACCTCTTAAACTACCTTTCATAACAGACGAAGTCAGTACCGCTATTAGAAAGTGTCTGAAAAACAGTGGTCTAGAAGATTCTGTAGGAATTGTAGAAATTCCGCCTAAAACACTGCGTCGTCAATTAGTTCGAAACCGCTTGTATGACCGTCTATGTGATACGAAGGACTGCGTTATTTGCCCCAACGGTAGAGACGGCGATTGCATGAGCGTAGGTACAATATACCTAATCTCTTGTAAGACATGTGGTGATGAATATATTGGCGAAACAGGCAGACCACTTCACATCCGGATTAAAGAGCACCTAGATGGAAAAGCAAATAAAGACCCAGGTAAACCTCTAGGTACACATAGGATTCAAAGACACAACGATGATGACTTCGAGGTAGTAGTCAAAATTCTAGGGCACGAACCAAAGACATCGGCGCGAAAGACCCTTGAAGCTTTTTGGATAAATTCCAAAAACCCGCAAATGAACAAAAAGGGAGAGTGCCTTAACATAACCAACCATATGGCACCTTATCTCAGATTAATTTTCTAGCATGGGTCCCAGCTGACACCTATGCATAGTTTGACTATTGACATGGGGGCGGGTTCATACGTCACCCTGGCGCTAACAACATAGGTAGTCCCTGGATTAGATGGTTAGGTGAGTGGTTTTTCCCTGAATCGATTTTCGCTTACAATACCTTAGATTTTCAAATAATTTTTTTTTCTCTTTCCTTATTGTATAGTCATATAAATAAAGCTGCAACGAATAATACGCTCGATGGCTCTGAAGAAGGCATATTTGCCGAAACGTCAGCCACAAGCAATCGAGAAACCCCATCGACCACGGAAAAGAAGACGCAATCGATTGGGAAAAGATACCAACCTCGTGAAGACTTTAAATAAAGATTAGTTTTCTAAGCTTTCTTCTCATTTTCAAAAACTTTCTCATTGCGCTGAATCAAGTGAAATGGGAGTGCGTTTTGCTTTTGGACTAGATATCCCGTTGACTAAGCTTGGCAGTGGCGTTTGTGGTCTTAATACATTTGATCTAATTCTGAAAATTAGATTGCGCTGAAGGGATAGATTACTTATTCATGATGCGTATTTTAGCATGGAAAATCCCCACGAGTTTCATAAATCTCCACTTTTCGATTCAACGGATACATCTCTGTCAAAAAATTTTCACCTTTACCTTTTATTGTGCATTTCCATCTCCTTTTATGTGAATTAATTCGAAATCACATTTTGACAATATGAAACCCATAAAAGGAACATATTTGAGAGAGTTTCGAGTATGCAGCCGGAGTAAGCAGCGGCAGATTCTGCAATGATGAAATTTGGGAGCGCCTCCTTCAAAAGTACACTCACACTCTACCTCCTGCTTATCAGTAGACTATTGGTAGTCTTTCGATAGCTGGCAAGAGATTCTAGTACTAATCGTAATTTATGCAATGGTTTTTTTTATGCGCAATACCAACGAGGAAGAAATACATTTTGCCTTCGGGATAATTAGTAAAATATGTCTTGCTTTCAGGGAAATTAGCCTATTGTTCTCCTCTTCACTAAAATAGAAGCCTTATCAAAGGCCCTGTTGGCATCTATATAGTAAAACTTAGATGTTCGGAACACTTTATCGGTCACAAAAGGGCGACATTTACCAAGGAAATTCTTCGTAACTAGATTCCGCCTCTTTTGCCTTTTTCAGAGCTATAATGAATTGAATGAAATGTTCGCGATAATAGATCTTTTTTGCTATGTGGTCTTCACAGCCGCAACCGTTTAGAACGAATCAATTGGGAGAGCAACGCACAAATGAAGGAGCGCTCCAGCGTCACCCTTTCATAAGGACTTCGCCCACGCTGATGATTTGACGTCTACCACACAGTAATCCAACTGAAACATCTGTTTCACTTCATCTCAACAATGCACCTTATGAAGCATTGGCTGAAATTCGCCGACTCAGTGGAGTATTGTATTTGCAGTACGAAATGCTGTATGGGAACTGTTCTTCGCTCTCCAATTCGGCCAAAACAATACGTGAACATCGCGGAACTACTAAATCACGATTCCGTTTATTCGCCTCTGTCTACATTATAACAACCTCATAGAAACAGTCGATAATTCTGCAACACTTACGTGTGTTTTCGACCCTATCGTTCCGTAACGAAAAAAAAAGACATCTCACATGTTCGAGTCAGACTATCTCGCTGATAGTATTGATTGTGAGTCATTACCTGCCAGAATCGTCGTGTGAAATTTTTTCCAGAGTAATACGCCTAGGCTACCGTACTCTGACTAGTAATCGATTGCTGGAATTAGAAATTGCAATTTACATAGGTCTAAATACCCGTCTGATATTTAAATATGACAATCCACAAAAGTTGCTTTGTTATGCATCATTATAATGCGCATTTCTCGCTTTAACGTTTTGTTGCTAATGACGTATTACTTGTTGTCATATTTATGCTTGTTTTGGATTACGGGAAGGATACTAGACAAAAAACAAATTTGAGCTCCTTTTTAATCTGATAAAAATGGAGCACAACACGGCGAAACATTTCGTAACTTCAACAACGTATTTGGCCCAGAAATTGCTACCTGGCGCGCAGTGCAAAGGTGATTCAAGAATTTCGTAAAGAGACGAGAACCTCAACGACAAGTAATATAGTACCAGAACAATCAGAAAATAATTGACCAATCATAAGTTATAAGTCCCTCTTAGGACACAAGGTATTGTTGCAGAGGGATCACCCTATTCTATCTATCTATTCTCACTATGTGAAATCGCGGTATTGTACCGGTAATCGTGGTTTCACAACAGTCTAATTGGCAATGGTTGTATTAAAGTGTTTTGAAGCTCCCCAAATACTTTTATACAGCCTACGAGCTCTGCGAACCGGTGGTTGAGTTTTTCTCGTGATCCATTTCCAAACTGTTGTAGTAGTGATGAAAGATCAATGTTATAAAAGAGCATCACCTCAGTCGTCTTAGCGGCTGAAATCACAAATGATATTAATCGGTCATGTGGCTGCTTCTACACCGCAGCAACGGTAATTGCTTTGAAGGGTCGTTCCAAAACATCTTTAAACACATGAGACTTTAGATGAGCGGTAACATTTCTACACATTTAGGCAGTAAATCGACTCAAATGGTGTTATCATGGTGTCCTGGCTTTTGTGTTTGGAGGGAAACTTGATGGTTGACGAATAAATAGAAATCGGTGAATACCGTCTAGTTGGTTCATTTCAAAAACACTTCAAAAACTCATGATACAAAATAAATCGAATTTCACTTGTTCTAGATGAGCGGCAATTAGGGTTTCTCAGGTGAGATTTTTTGTGGATCACTTACAGAAATGAGTTGAATTTGGAACATGAAACCGACAAGAATTTTCTATTCTATCACTTTCCCAGCAATAGTGTGATGTTAAGACTATATATCCAATAATGTTGAGTGCTATCCAAAATTTTGAATATATTTCAGTAGCTGTCAGCGTAACTGGAATCAATGCCACTATGTGGACACCAGGCCAAGCTATTGGTTGTTGCTTGCTGACAGATCGACGCACTGTAGAGCAGAAAGAGTGATTGCAGGCACAGTAGCATTGGAGGTGCAATCGGCTACACGCACTCCAAAAAGAACAAAGCGTTTGGTCCAATTTCAGTCGACCCTCAAAACTTGAAACAATTGAAGAAATGAAATGAACCGCAAAGTGCTTACATCTGTTACACGAATTGGTTTTTCAAGACTATGGCCACGAAATGTACAATAAGAAGATATGCTTTGTTGTCCACACCGTGAAGAAATTGCGAGAAACTGACAGCGTTTTTTCGAACTCCACCTTGATTAGAAATTTTAAGTGTTAAATTGGCACTGAAAAAGCTCAGTCTAATATCACTTCAATCGCGTCTCATAATAGCGGATTCTTGGCCACCATACCATTCCTGCCTATTTCTGGACCCTGCAATGAACATTCTCTACAAGATCTTGCTTTAGCTATTAGTGGACCTCAACGTCAAGAAAAGTTTTTAGTAGGAATACTATGGGAGAAGTTTGTGAGAGCATCAAAGCTGAGCTAATTTGAGTTTTAGCAATTTAGTGGCTAAAAGC
Organism: Parelaphostrongylus tenuis; assembly: GCA_019055375.1. Classification (NCBI taxonomy): domain Eukaryota; kingdom Metazoa; phylum Nematoda; class Chromadorea; order Rhabditida; family Metastrongylidae; genus Parelaphostrongylus; species Parelaphostrongylus tenuis. The sequence goes on from JAHQIW010002970.1 coordinate 7,676, forward strand.
GTTCCGTCGCCGAAGGTTGTAACTCGTTTTAACAATTGAAATCGTCGTTTACAGATTTTCTCACAAAAATGCACTTATAACGTTGGAGCCTTCTTGATTGCTGTTTTATGTCTTAGAAAATCGAGTTTATGGTGCAGCATTAGAATGAGAAGGAGGAAGGCGAGAATCAGTTTCCAATTTAGATGAAATGGGAAATCAGCTATTCCACTGAAATTTGTTTTTGATGAACCTCTCAGCTCACATTGCTCTCGTCTGTAATTTGTCATTAGTTTGACCTCATTATCCGATTCCCTTCTGCTGCCAATGGCAAATCATCAGTCACAACATTTTTTCAAAGGATTATGTCCTCAATCCCAACGGTTCTGAATTAGATCAAAATGATGACGCGCCCAGTCACTCATAGTGAGGGTTTTGATACTAAGCCCATTATTCCCTTGTATACGACTCTGCTAAAAAAAAATGAAAATTCGTCGTAAGCCAGATTTGCAATGTTTATTCAGATTTTTAGGATCCAAAAATGAAAAGGGCGAAGTTTTGGACCGATTTCTTCATGATTTTGCTGCCAGTCAAAATCTCTACAGTGTTCGGATGGGGAGTGATGCCTGCTGGTCAAGGTAAAGTTCAGAAAACTGTCACGGTATTACAGATGCACATAACTTTGATGCAAGCTTATATACTTTAATTAAAATAATGTAGGTAACCCTTCAACTCAAAAAATGATATATCCCAAAAAACTTCGAAAGGATTTTGAGTTCAAAATAGGAAACAAAAATAGGCTTTTAGCACTATTCAGTACAGTGATAAAATAATCAGTCATAATTCTTTCTATTTTGACTGCCACTTGCAGTGGTATGATGTTCATAGGCTCCCGGAAAGAGTGAGATCTGGGTTCGGATCCCGGCTGACGCAAACGTTTTTTGCACAGTACTCCAGATATTGGGTGATGAAATATTTGATAATTGCAAAAATTACAATAATCCGTTGCAGCGAGCACTAGGCCCTTCACTGTAAGCGGGTTCTCTTTGCCCGAAGCAATGGTTTACTCTACTGCAGCTGATGTTTCTGCCCAAGTAACATGGCATTTCAAGTAACCTAGGAGGAGCTCGAACGTTTGTTCAACGTCTTGTGATGCAAACAGTAAGCCAGTAGTTACTAGATATTGAGCTGCTTTTTTCACCAGAAAAAATTCGCTTTTCAGTTTCTCGATGTTCTCGAACGCCAAGGCCGTAGTGCATTCCTATCGGATGCTCTAATCTCTACTATTATGGGTCAAGTCGCTGTTGACATCACTTACGAACCCATGGAATGTCCGGCAGTTCCCATTACTCGATTGGAAATGGGCCGAGATTTCAATATTCATTGCTTATGAGAATGATTACAGGCAGAATTGTAAGAAGCATCTTAAACGTATAACTATATGTAATTGTTTTAGAAAAACAAATTCTTTCTAAGATAATAACCAGAACATGCTCTAGTTTATGAGAAAAACTGCCATAATAACACTGAAAGCAAAGCCTTGTTCTCAACAGTAATTTTTAGCGAATTTCCTTCAAACCTGTTCTTGGGAATGGTCTGGAATCAGTGTGAGAGGTAATGATCTAAAGGGTTCAACGCGTTGACAACGACGTTGAAATCCTGCTCGACACGCAACGCGGTCGAGCGGCAAGTTCGACGACTATAATGACGATTTGCTATATTTCCAATTGAATTTGAATTGTTTTATCGTAAAAAGAAAGTCATGACCAGTAAATAGCAAAATATGACCAAAAGAGACTTCGATAAAGCTATTTGCAGTAGAAAACAATGGATGCTTCTTATCTGAATCCCGAATTCTATCGGAAAAGCCGAACACTTACGAAAACGCGTTTATCTCGAACTGTTACTGAACATTTAATGCAAATTTACATATACTCCTTCTGTTTCAATCATATTTATCTTCCATTCATTACATCAACAACTATTTACTCTCATAGGCTACCGCAAATGAAATAAATAGTCAAATAATCAATCACATTACCATTTTATACTTCTGAAATTGAATTTTACGGACAAAAATTTTCTCAGGTTTATAATTTCCATTTCTTATGATACAATAAAATCCGCAGTAAAAAGTCGCAACACATGGAGTAGCTTGTCTATCACCATGCTGCTCAATAATGCGATGACCACTTTATCATTGACTATCAGTAATTTTGAACTTTTTTTTGCATGTTCTAGAATTCGCCATACCTATATAGTTATAGACGAGACCTTGCTCGTTGGTCATATGGATGATTACTTTTTTATCCCTTGTATTTGCTGACAAAGACTCTTCATTGTCCGCATGCCTTGTCACTGGTTATGCTCACTGATTTTATGGGATCCCCGTACTCGTACGAAATGAATGTACAAACGATTATCTGCACCTTCTGCAGTCCTCACCTCTGCGAATGATTTTGATGTGACCATATGCGACTTTGGAGAATTAACAGTGCATCAGATATTTGTTGATCAGCTCTACTGGTTCCAGTGATTATCCTCCACTTATTCTAAGAAGTTTAATGCAAGACGTCAAATACTTCACGGGACATTTTCCATTCGACTGTTTTTTAGACTTTTTTGACACCTCGATCAAACAGGTTAATCTGATAATACCAAACCTTTCATGAGGACTGATATGGAACTTATAGAGTTAGACGTACGCTTCGACTTTCATGTTCGGTAAAATAATTACCTGACATTGAAGTTACAGTCGATTTGCCGACGACTAGTGAACAAATTTTAGCAATACCTTTCTATTCTACTGTTTTTTGAGATCCCGCTCAAACCAACATAATCTAATAACGTATTTGGGCCCTTCATGAGGTCTGATAAGGCATTTAGGGTGCTAATGATGAAGCTTGACATGAATGCTGATAACTACGTCCAGCACAATAAGTGGCATATCGGACCTCATAAGGTTTGAAATATGATATTAAAGATTTCATAGGCCTGTACATAAAAATCAAAATGAGCCGCCCGATCGCTTTCTGGCAAACAACAACGATGAGGAGCACGTGAGAAGAGACAATATCACCTTGAAAAGAAATGCAACTGGTCACTGAAGCTTGTCACAGGTGCTGTCACAGTCATGATAAGGAACTCGAGCGGCTGACAAGTACATCGTTCGAAAGATTAGCGAGAATCTACGTGTGTTTAAGGAAAATGTTTGTCACTGGAAAACCCAGTCATTTGATGAGCGAAGATCAGGTGTTCAAAGCGACATAATACTCATGTAGAAGGAGCCATACGACATCTACGAATTATTCATTGACCGATCTTGTGCTACTGTACCACTAGAATATTGGTGTACACACAGAGGTAGGAAATGAAAAACGCTCAAATATTTTGAGCATAAGTCTTGAATATCGGAAAATCTGTAGTTTTTGCACTTTCTAAGAAGATTTAAACCACATATTTCATTTATTCAACCATTCGGAATTTTTGTGTTCGGAGGTGCGCCTTTGGAAGTGGTTAATTAAGACGACTACGAGTCCACTATAACTTTTGAGAATGCGACTTGGTTAGACCATGAGCGTTATTTCTAGAAAAAAAACCTTCACAGAAGTATTAGTAGCATGCCATCTCTTCTTGATGAGTCGTCTAAGTTCAATCATTTGGACCTCAATGTAATTATGAAGAGTCCGCCGTGAGGTTCACACATTGTGCTAAACACCTCAAAAACAGGGAGCATGTTTTAATCGTTGGAAGTATGCATTAACAAAATTAAGCCTTGCGCTTCAAACCTAATGTCTCGAGCTATCGAATGAAATTGTGGTCGTTTGACTAATTCAAGCAAAAGATATAATGCGTTGAGGTTAGGGATGTTTTCTAGAGATGTGCTGCTTTAATCAAGATAAAAACTTTTGTAACGGCTACTCTAGCCACCTAATGAGAAGTCTTTCATACTTTATCATCATCAGATTTTTTTCTAAAAAGTTGAAACGTTTGCTGAAAATGTTTTTTCAAAAACTCTCTTGCAGTATTTTCGAAAGAATTGTATAAGAAGAGTTGGAAGTGCACTGCTACCTCCACTAATGGTGGGCTTTTGTATCCAAAAGGGAAATATTAGGATATGTGGGTTTTTTTCACTCAAATGCGCTTATGGTCGCCCTTTCAGTGATTGTGTTGACTTTTACATAGCGATAAATTTTTTTAAATCACAGTTTTTTGGAAGCCATGACGATCAGCTGCGAAATTGGAGCAACGCACTCTGAGATCAAAATGTTTATTGGCTTTTTAAGTTTCAAACCGTATTACAGAACCAAGAACGGTACTAAATTCTTTATGCAAGCTAATGAATGAGTACTAGAAGTTTAGTGAAAAGCTCTTTCAGTGAAAAGGCAAGGAACAGGAGTACATTTCACAAAATCCGACTGCACCCCACAATTTGTAATTAAAAGTGAAATTTTTGAACGGCTGAGCGTTGTTTCTGCCAAAAAATAAGTTTATAGAATTCTTTCCGTTAAAAACTATCCTTTCATAGCCTAACATTTGTTTATGATAGAAGTTTTCGCTGCATAATAGAAAAAATCCGCTATGAAAGTTGAAACAACGCAAGTGGTCGCTTTTTGAAAGAAGCGGTTTTCTCGTTTGAAACATAGATCTTTTCGATACATGGGCGTTTCTCTTTACTATCGAACCGTTTGTTTGAATTGCCTTCTGTAATATTTCATCAACTTGCATAGCATTGTTCATTCTGTAGAAATAGTTTCTTTGGGACTGAGATTTTACTGTATGTCAATGAAATTCCTTGCGAAGTTGATTATATGAACTTCTATAGCAAAACGTTATTTTTTTTTCGTCAGCAGAACGTACTATGGAAGTCTTTTTACACAGCGAACTGAATATGAAAATCGGCATCCATCAAGCTACCGAGTGACTACGAAACATAGATTTACAAAAACACTATTGATATATAACAGCTGGAACTATGCTCCCTTTCGATCAATGCGGTTTTCCTCATTTATAACAGAAGACTTTTCAATACATGAGCGTTCCCTCTAATATAGAACTTTATAAAAGCCTCTTAACATTACATCATTTAATCACGGTAACGCCAATTTCCAATATTCGCTTAGCGGTACGTCATAATAAATATTCCCGTCGCGCGACAACGCTGTAAAAACAGACCGTGTTTGTTGTCAACGGGTTTAAAATAACGAATGAAAGAAGATTGATATTTGAACAGTTTCTTGTTTTTTTCTTGCAGTTTTCAGCTGCAACAGAAAAGAAAGTGCTTCCAAGACTCATAGTTTTTTTTCGTACTGATGCCGGACATGAATCCACCAGCGCTGCATCGTTGTCGGTACCACGGTGACGGGAATTTGCAGTGCTGTCATGCCTAACGGAGGAAGGTGTATGATGCCAGTAGCTAACATGGTAGCAAATAACGCCCGTTCCCACCAATTTTACATGTATATTAGGAACTTTCATGGCTTGGGCTTTTTCCTTTTTTTTTTTGTACTAATTTGTTTTTATAGAGATCTGTATAGGACACAAATATCATCATGGCAATTGGTGGAGAGCGATGTGACAAAATGTATTGAATCGAGCTATTCGATTAGTGGCGTCGGGTCCCTTTTGGATCCCATTTCTTCTCGCAACTGGCACTGTCGGTGGAAACTAAATTGAATAGTGGACATAGCCTATTAAAAAGATTTTTGTCTAAGCTAAACTTATTGTATAAGGGTATCAATTGATATGTCAATGTGCACTGATTTGTCAAAGTAATTCAGTAAAACACTACAAAGGGCACATTGTGATTAATTTATATGTATTTGTTCCTTCAAAATACACAAAAAATTCCCTTCCTCTTGTAGATCAAGAAAAAGAAGAACCAAATGAATCAAATTTAACCGGATTTTTGAAATAGATAATTGAATATGATGTACTGCAATAATACTTCGAAACTGTAACTGAAAATGTATTTATCTACCTACAAAAAGTACACTGATTTGGTAGCGGGAATATAAGATCTACTTGCAACAATACTATCAAGCTCTAACTGAAAATGCAATATTCGCCTGCAAAAATGGCCGAATCTGGTAGCTGAGATCAATGAATGACGTAGAGAAAAGACCTTTTTTGGAATTTTAAAATTGAGGGCGGTTTCAAAAACTGAGTGCTAGTTGAACTATCAGGATAAATATATATAATTTGAAGATTTTCTCCACATCCGTTCTGGATATCGGCGAGTAAAACTGAAAGACAGTTGCGTATTTTAGTCAACAAACTCCTCGCGTTGTCGCATGTTTCATGGTAGGCTTTGATAATGATAAGAATGAGACTAGTTTTTCAAGATATTTTTAAAGCTTCTGCTATTATGCTTGCACTGCTGCACCTACAACCATAACTATTAGCAAATGATGAAAAGCTTTCGAGTCACCTGGATAACAAAGAGACAGAAGGAATGGCAGCACCAGCCTAAGAGAGGTAAGCTTTTATGCGGTGGCGTGCTGCTGTGTGAAACTAGGGGGAGTTGTGTCGTGCTGGGTACTTGCCGCTTTTACGACGACCATTTACTTCTGGAATAGAGTGTGAGGCCTGCTGTGCCAATATGCCATTCTCGGGGTCCGTTCATGAGTTACTTACTGGGTTCTGCATGTAGTTTGTTTATAACACTCGTAAATGCAATGCACGGCTGTCGGGAAGGACACTTCTAGCCTCGAATGGAAGTGCACGGTGACTGTCTACGAGCTTAGTCCGTTCCAGCGAGGTGATGTATCCCCGCCCGGGAAAGAGATGAATACGACATTTTATGTTACCGTGTCCGATCAGATCTAGTAGCATAGTAGCCATACACTGCTACATTCATGTTGGAGTATCGTGGGGATATTAACGTATAATCTGCCAGTAGAGGTACGTGTGTAGGGTGTAGGGTACCGGCTGTTTGGCGGTCAAGAAAAAAGGGCTATCTGTAATGCGGGGTATGTTATCAATCTCCCTGCGGTTTCTGGTGTACCGTAAGACAACAGTGCAAACTGACAAGGCTGTGTAAGCCGAAACACTGGTGTGCGATTGGCACATGTACAAGTGCTCATAAGAGGACCACAGATTGCAGGGCACAAAACTGAATATCAGTTATAATCTGGGGTAGCGAAGTGGGGGCTATGGTTCCACAACACGTAAAAGCAGTAGACATTCAGGTAGGATGGCTCTTGACACCGGAGTGTTTAATAGAACTCCGTGCCGGCAACTCAAAGGTGATGCCTTCACTCATTGCCCACAATGCGAGACTATGGGCGTGTTTTGGAGGGCGTAACGCTACCGCGTTGCGGGCGCGTCACGTCACAGACTGGGTGAGTGTCCCACGCTTTTCTGCGCGGTCCGATATGTCAAATGACGCGTCACCTCTCGCACGCAAGTGCTCTAGCAGGGCTATTCTTGAAGAGGGTGACACAGACAACGTTTCGACCGTATCAGTCGTAATGGTACTTACGGGCCGTGAGAGATGATGATTCTTCAATAGCGAGTGGAATGTTTTCAGCACGAAAAGGGGTTATACCCGCACAGGAAGAAAGTAGTCGTCGTCTAATGATCGTTTTCCGAGAAGAAATGCACGAAAAGCATATGAGCTTGCAAAAAGAATCTTATATTAACAGAGTCATACGTTATATTTGGAGCTATTCATAGCAAAGGAGAAATGATTGATTAACACAAATCGTACTCCACACATGAATCGCGCGTGCATGGTCTATCGATCTATGATCAGAACTTGGAAGGCGACAAGCAAATGCACCGCGTATGCGAAACTCAATTTTACTTTCCCTGTTGCAATATAATGAAACTTTTTCGAGAAACTGAGCACAGCGCATCTATAACTTAAGGAAAGGGGTTCGCCTTATTTGAAGAACAAATGTTTTTCTTATTGCTACAGCTATGTAAAGGGTATAATCCCGCAGCATGTTTTGAGTCTTTTATGAGGCGTGGTATGGCACTTATAAGTATAAATTTTGATTTTAAGGAAATATTATCACCATAAAATAATGAAATATCGCCAGAAAGATTCCTGTAAAGATTTTTATTGCTTTGAACTCAAACGTATGAAGAAATGAGCTTTTGTTAACAACAGAAACCACATCTTCCCAAAAACGAACGCAGTTTCAACTGTTTTATAACATCTGTTTACAACTAATCTATCATGTTTTATTCATCCTTGTGTAGTCGTTCGATAGCTTAAAATGCTGATTTTGATACTATCCTTGGTTTGTGGTTCGACCTTCGTTTTACTAATCAATGAAGGCTAACGTTTTGCAATCGCAGTCTATTTTTCAACTTCACAGAGGATTTTTGGTAATACGTAGTGGAATTTTAAATTGGATTAGATAGAATGATACTGTAAGGAACACATGACAGCGTGTTTTTAGTGGGAGGACCACCCACATTCCTTGAAAAAGCCCACTATTTCCCACGGTCTAAGTGGTTTGCAATCTCATCATGTGAAATGTGCTCGGGTTTACTTTCTTTTTCATCTCACCAGTGCTTTTTCATTAGACTATTAGTGATCATTCAACAGCTCGGAAACTGGGAATTTAGTAATGAACCTGATTTGTGACAAGTCTTGGATACTAGGTTTTGCTAACCAAAAAAGATGATACCGCTTATGAGCGCATTTGCCGCTGTGGCTGCAGACGCTCTGGGTCGCACAGGAGGTCATAGGTTCGATTTCGCTTCCATGGCTCATGAGTTCTTCCATCCCTCCGGGTTTGCTATCCTTTTACAGAGACGAGTTTCATTATGACTTTTCAGCTGGGCGCGCCTTTCGGACGGTTACGAAGGAGGGTGCTTGTTTTCAACACAAGCTCTGGTTAATTAGGTTCTCAGAAGAGCTTGATCATCGCAAAATGATTGAAATCACTAATGAGACTCTTCAATGAGCGATCTTAGCAAAATTAACGCTAACACTATCCAAAATTTTTTCTTTTTTCAAAGGAAAAACTACTTACTAGCGAAACGATTATATTCCCAGCTGTTATTGAACACTTTCTCCTATCCTCTGTATATTTTATAGTCACTCGGTAACATGAAAAATTTTGATTTTCTTAGTAAGTCTACTCTTTGGAAATAATTTCGTAGTACTTTCTATTAGTGAAAAAAGATGAGTTTTGCAATAGCAATTTATTTTTCTAATTCATAACGGGTTATTTGGGATTATATAGTTTATTGTTCAATTCCCATCACTTATTGGCTCTAAAAACACTCAAATTATCATTGAAAGAACTTTTGTAATCGTTTTTCTAGAAGGAATAACGCACGACTCTCTTGAAGATTCGTACTTTTGGGAAATAATTTCCGTTGCATGTAACCGCGTTTCAAGGATTGCGCGAGCCCTAAGTTTTTCTAGGAAAAACATATTCTACTAAACTATTGGCAATCGTTCAGTAGCCGAGAATAAGTGATTTTGAAAGGCACGTTATATCTTATATGGCTCAATTTTGCGCTGTAACAGTTGAAATGAAATTATGTTACACACTTAAGGATTTCTCGCGGGGCAAAGCCTTTTCTTCAAACAATTAATAACCGTTCGATGGCCCAAATCAAAACTATTTCAAAAATTAGCTGATTTTTTGGAGAAGACTCCTAGGAGCGCTGTAAAAGCCAAAAGAACAATGAGTTTGCACACCAAAGGGGAGTGACGTTACTTTTTGCTGGGAAAAGAATGATTCAACTCAGTTTCATGTTGTCAGAGAAAATTATACATCGCGGGACTTTGTAACTCTCCTTTTGTCTGTTAGCAAATGGTGAATGGAAAGTATCACAGCGTTGTAGAATCGAGTTTTTTATGGCTGCCGATTGAAGATGAATACGCGATTCATTCTCTATGCAGTTCCGTGTTGTACGATTTCCCTGATCTAGGTGAATGGAGTTGTGCAACAATTCACTGTTTGAGAGTTCTGCATTTACGATGTTCCATGTTCCAGTACTGTGGCGTTGCTTTGGCCAATCTGCTAAGCCAGAGGATTCTTCTTGTACTTTGGTACAAAATCGTACTAAGTTGACAAAATTCAGCTGGTGCTTCTAGTGTTATCTCACCATCAGCCTGTTTTTGAATACATATGGTGAAATTATATGAAAGTTCTTGTTTTGGTTATTGATCAGCCACTCGAAAACAATGCAGATATCATAGTTGTATTATGTGGAGTAGGCTGATGAGAGCATTAAAGCTTAAAATTTGCAACTTCTAATCTTCAAATCCATTATCAACATCGCTTTACAGTAAAGGTTATCACGAAACCTTTATTACATTTACAGTAGACTCAAAATAACTTTTAACGCACTCACCGCTTTCTATGAATCTTTCACTCATTACTTTCAATGGAAACCCAGCGTCCAGAGATCACCTAGACCCGCGGACCGGGAAACGAGTAGGCCACTCTGTACCTGTGTAAAAGACTTTTTAACAAGCAAGCTAAGAGCTAAACCACTCAGTCTTTCTGTCATCGATGGGATTTCATAGGCATACCAGATGTGCGACTAATGAGAACATCAAAGCTCAAGCACAGTGACCGCCATTTCATAGAGACCCGCAAATTTCCAGAAAGACTGTTCTGCTTTTTATTTGTCATTCAAAACCTTCTTCTACAGATTTACTGCCAAAAACTTAATTGCGATTTTGAAGTCTTATTGACCTTCAACACTTGGAAAATCGGGATTTTATGTTCAGAATCGAAATCTGAAGGCGGAACAGAATCAAAGCCGAACCAATTGAAGAATTGGCATATTCACGGGCTTTTTTCTGTTTAGTGTTCTCTTCTATCCAGTCTATGGACATTTGAGATTTAATATGAATTTCATCTTATTAACTAATTTTTGTGCGCTTCTAAATGTAAATCCTCTTGCAGAATGTGCTTCAAAAATTTTTTTGAATTTAAGTGATTGTGAACTCCTGAAGCTCTCGAAAAAGCAAAAAACATTTACGGCGACTTCACTCACCTGTAGGTTCTGTGCACTGAATCCTGGCTTTGCTAAAAATTTGATTTGAAAGTAAGGATTTTGGTTCCAGTTGAGACTCGTTCTGCAGTATTTGATTGATATAGAATCCGAAAATGAATATTCCTACAGGCATGGCAAGACTTCTGACCAATCCCCTTATATTTTGCTGCCGTCACGATTTCGACAAGGCTGGGGATGTGGTATGGTGCGCGCAGGTCAAGGTAATAGATAGTAAATTATCATTGATAAATATTTCCAATCTTAGATAGAAATCATAGACTCTAAAACGAATGATACATTCAACAATTCATTAGTGCCCCAAAACTATCAAAATCCAAATCCTTCGATGTAATAATTTCAGGCTTTGAATAAGAAAAGAAAGAAGGATGAATAATCATTCTGCATATCGTTAAATTATTGCAATTTTTTATTGGAACAACTGAGAATTTTTCTGCAATGAGTACTAGGATCTTCATCGTCACTGGCTTCCGTTTACCTGTTTCAATGCTTTTACTCTACCGCAACCGATGTCCAGGCCCAGGCACTTGGCATTGCTATTAGCAAAGGTGGAACTCAGGCATTTGTACAACGTCTTATATGCAGACAGTGAGTATACAACACATAGATTTCGCATGTATTCAACTTTTTCGCGTATCCTGACAGGCGTAAAGGGTGCTTTAGGTTGCCGAACATTCGGCAGCGTCCCAGTGTTAGCATGACATGCATGGCTTCCCATAATTTGAGTGAAAACAGTTTTCAATAAATTCTTTGAACTAACAAAAAAATTTCCTCTCCACAGCATTTGATGTTCTCGATCGCCAAGATGTAGCGCACTCTTACCTGATGCTGTCATCTCGACAATTCTGGATCAACTTAGCGTTGACATCACCTACGAATCAGTGGACTGCCCGGCAATTACCATTACTCTAGCGATACTAAAATCAAGGTTTTTGAAGTCAACGAATATTTTCAACGAGTTTTATAAAGTAACTTTTTTGTAGGAATGAGATAACATTCGATATGAACGGTAATGGTCCCAAAGATTTCAGCAAGTAAAAAGAAAATCAATACTGAGGACTATATTTTGGCTGTTTTATTTCTTTATAATCGAAGGAGGTATCTTTTCAAGACATGTAGTTTTTTCTGCAGTCCAAGATGATGAAAGAATGGTTTCACAGCGCCGTGTCATTAACGGCACCATGGTGCCTGGGAATTTGCATTGGAACGGCGAAGCAGCAAAGTGTATGGATGCACCCAAAGACGTTACAATAGCTCCTGTTCCCCACCGATCTCGCGTCAATTTCAAGAAGTCTACGGTCTGAATAGCTCTCCTACCAGAAACATCGTTATGACGAACTGGTTGAGAATGATGTGGGCAGAATGAACTGAACAGAGCGGTTCGGATGTTGGCATCGGGTACATTTGGATTGAACTTCCTTTCTGCTGCTAGCACCGTCGGCGGAAACTGAACTGTGCTGTGTAAATACAAAAATTTTTGTTAAATCGACATATATTGTAGCATTATAGCAGCAGAAAACTGAAAGACTGCATGAGAGCTAATTAGTCACAGCAGGTAGTATATTACACTAGAGTGACAATGTGATGAGTTAGCATTTAGTATAATCTTTGAAAAATTCATAAAATTGTACAATTACGAAAGTACAAGAAGAACTCTCCACTTAGAATTAGAAAAAAAGCTTTCCTCATTGTCGCACCATTAGTCATGAGAAAACTAATCGAACAAAACTCGTAAGGATGACAGAAATGAAATTTGTATAATGAATAACTGGCATCGGATATTTCGACAACTTTAAGATTTAACTAGGAATGTACTTTGTCGAATTCGATATGGAAATAGTAGACAACTAAGAAAACATTCGCATAAATCAGCGACTTTTTTTTTAAAGACTAAACATTCGTTGTCGGAAAAGTGCCGAAATACTCATTAGAGGAAGTCTAAGCCAGATTTCAATTAACATAAACCTGTCAAAACGTGCTCTGCGTACCTCTTCGTTGAAAAATTTTTTTGAGCAAAAATCGTCATTCCTAAGCTTTGGCGCCTTTCAATTATCCTCTTACATTAGTACAGCAAACAAATATCCTTGTTACGGCGAGGTCAATGCATCGCCATCAAAAATCAGGAAAAGGGATGTCACTTATATGAAGAAGCAAAAAAGGAAGGCATTGCAGATTTAGCCATGGCGAAATAACATGCGATATCGTATCTGATTTTGCCTTGAGTCACAACAGTTCTACGCTATGGTGAACCTGCCAACACATCGAGATCTAAAAGTGATTGACATTTTGAGAGTAGGTATATTATTCTGTTTAGCTTTTAGGTCCTGGATCTACTGTTGAGAGTGCGAGTGAATGACATTGAGAAGAGAATTATTTGCCCACTTCTTGTAAACTTTTGAATTTTTCATCAACATGGATTATGCAGGTCACTTTATTTTTCCTTTCAATTTACTTTATGGAACGCAAAGAATACGGGATTTGCTGTGCACAGTTCGTTTACTTAAGTGTTATCGTATTACTGTAACGGTCATAAACTTTTCAGTGAATTATCTCATATCTGCACATATTTTGGGAACATTACTAAAAAGAATGAAGCACTGTCTTCTCAAAGCGATTTATCCGACTATTCACCATTTCCTGTTTCTGAAGCAATTCGAAATTTTTCAAAAAAAGACTCAATTTACTTGATGGAATATTTTTGTCCATAGGAAACTAGCATCTCTTCTGAATTCAAGACAAGATGCATTATGCGGATTTTACTTTGGATTATGAGGAGCTCTTTACAAACTGCGCCACTTTGAAGGCTTAAAAAATGTCTGTGGAGACGTTCCTTTCATTCCGTGTATCGCATTCTATAGTGGTCGAAGTATTGGCCAAAAATTTCATTTGTCCGAATAAGTTAGCTAAAAGTTGAACAAAATCTCGAGGTTATATCCAATAAAAGGTGGTCGCAAAGGGGTCGCACTGGTGATGTAATGGTAACATGATCCCGAGATATGGGTAAAGAAGCGATTCAACTCCCGCCTAACTCCAGATATTTTGCGCGCCACTCAATCTTGTTGCATGAGTATTTCAACATCATTCCAATGTTAGGAAGAGTTAATTCGAAGAAAATTAAGTCCACAACATAGGACAACAACTGTCAGCTCAATTACTGTCAGTGCGGAAATCGGTTTACTAGATTAAGTACACGCTATGGGTCGCAGCGTAACTGGCTGCACTGCTCGATACTACCAAATTCTGTTTTTCTGTTTCGCGAAAGACAAATTGAAAACATTGTAAACGTTGCATAATTATCTCTTTTCCTAAGAGCTTTTGTGAACAATCACTAGCTCATAAGCAGCACCGTCTGTATTAGTTCCGCGTTGATGCACTTCCCTTTTCAGTATTCTGCGTGTAGCAATTGCGTTTCGCAGCACTTCCTTGTCTAGCATTTCCATGCCGTTTCAGTTGAATTGCTGAGCGATAACTAGTTCTGCAACAGTATGCATTCTATACTTTCAAAACGATACAGTACATAGTCAGGGTATTTCGCCAGTGCTCTTACAGAACTACTTTGGTAAAAATTATACGAAGCGTGGTAATCTCATAACGCTAGATTCTGTGGGCTGCTGGTAATTGAATCGTGTGAAACTCTAAGATATTATGTATTCTTATCACATGAAAGAGTAACCGCCTAGCTGTAGAGATTCCATAGACATTATCTATTCTGAGGCCATCTGTAAAATGAATCTGAGCATATTAGGTCAGCCTGTGTGAGCTTGAAATCCACGGCGATTCAGTAGAAACGGCTTTCGTTCAAGTAGCTGACCTCCAAAACGCAGTTTGTGCCCAGCTTACATGATCATCGACGATTTGGCATGTGAAACGGTGTCTTTGAGTTTTCATCATTGATGCAGGTCGGAAACTCAGATCTTTCTCACATTTGTGAAATACTGATATTTACAACATCGACCTCCTGACTGGCCGTTCGGTAACATCAAGCAATTCTGTTACTTAGCAAAAAAGGATCTGAAGCATATGCCGAGGAAAAGATATTCATTCAATTGAAAAGGCAATACAAAGTTGAATAACCTTTTCAGAGTGATTCTGTTGTGCGAAGGTTGGCAAAAAATATCATTCGGTTATCTGAATGAAAAACCTCACGCGGTCGATGTCCCTCTTGTATGGGATGGTGCAGAGCACTTTTCTGTTTGCCTAAAACATGTTTCTCACCGCCTCACGGCGCGGTCAAGAAAGACATTGTTTCCGCTGAGTGAACTATTCGGAGAGCAGATTTTTATGACTGCGATCTGATAGGAATCTTGCGTCCAACCTATACGGTGATCACTTAGTGGCCTTTTAGCCTTCCACTCTGAGAGAAATCACTAAATGGTAGTGCTGGACACTCGGTCTGCTCTTGACTGGTGAAATTATGAAATATTATGCCGCTGGTCGCAAGTGTTCTCTCAAGAAACCGATCAAATTTCAATATGCTTGCAATACTTATTTTTGATCCATGTAGGTGATCTGTTATGGGCACTTATACGGTGCAATACACGCATGTTTCGGCCTCGACTGCCTCTTCAGTCGTACAGTGCCTTCAGTCTTTAGCCATCCCTCTTAAAGGGAAACCAATCTTCTTGTAAGGATAAAATGCCAAAATCGTCTTGAGCAATTATGTAAACAGGTTGTTGATTTATTCCACTATCCTCCTTACCCACTTCCATAGTTAAACGGTCCGTCTTCATTGGTAGTACTGGTCCTACCATAGTTTCCATTCGTTCGTCTCTCCAGCGATTGCCGTCCATGGTGATGGTTTGCCTCAAACATGGTGACGTGAGCGAAGCCTACTCCACGACTCCAAATTAGTTTGCCGTCGCTGATGCAGATGGTCGACATTAGTCACAAGCAGGTCCGCCCGTCATTTGAATGATTTTCAAAGGAAACGTCTACATTCTCTTGGAGTTCACTTCGCGTTCTCTTCGTCCATCCGTTAACCCGTTTTTCTTATTATGTGACCAGCTCGACTGTATTTGGCTGCCGATTTATATACTCCTGATTTCAAAGATGAGATCTTTCAATGATCTGCACGGCGCAGAGTGGTTAAAGTTAACGAATGGCGATTAACTCTCGGAAACTTCGCTTTAACGTTATGAGAGTGGCACGCAAACTCTTTGACAAAACTATAAGCCCATGTTTCTGCCGCAAAACAGTGTTGAGAGGTCCATCATCTGGTAAGTGGATTCTTGTGAGACGCGAAATGCGGCCCATGCTGCTCTTCCTCTTATGTCTATTAGTTGCTTCAAGTTCTTCTTCATGTTGTTAAATTCGGGGAACACCAATTAGGTGGCCTTCTTAATCAGAGAACCATCTAATTTGATTTACTCACCTTCGCATTATGGATTCTTGGTAAACATGTCGTCCTCGTGTTTGCGCCTAACGCAATCATTTTCCCCGCTTCATTGAATTTCTGAGCATCGTCTCTGCTTCCCTGAAACTTTACGAAAACATGACGATATCCTCAAAAGCAAGGCATGATAAGAATTCATAATCAATCTGCACTCCTTTTTCGTCTCAATCGACTGGCTTCACCGCCTACTGCAGATTGCAATCTACAAGCTCTTTACAAAAATCACCGTTTTGCTCATCGAAGATCTCCGATAAAGGTTAGTCTGATAAACAAGCAGGATTTCGCGAGTGGATCCTGCTGCACGAACCACTTACAAGTCGTGAAACGGGTCTTCGAAATTCGTTGGGAATACCGTATATCCTTATTTCTAACCTCTATCGGCAAAGAAGCTTTTGATAGCTTTGAAACCAATGCATTCCTATTTGGGCTTGTCCAGCAGGGTGTAGACGCGTTTCATATGAGAGCATCATCAAACTGCTATCGAAAGTGCAGCATGAAAATACGTTTTATTTCATCAACCTTTCAAAATACCCATGGGAAAAGTGGTTTGACAAAGTGACACTGTATCACCAAAGCTGCACAGCCACACTGCTAAACAGCTTTTTTATTGCGTTGTGGTAACGACCACAACGATACGCTTTGCCTTTTCCTACCCGTGACTCAGCGTTAAAAATGATACATTGAATTTTCACGGTTTTCTCGTCGTTCGTTAATTTTCCATAGGGATTCAGGTAGTCGCTCTGTAGTTAAAAAGACTATGATTCGAATAGTAAGGCTAAATATCAACAAGTTTTCTTTAGCGCGCAATAGCAAAGATGAGAAAATTATGATCCGCCTCCCGATGTATAGTGCGCTTTGCACTCTTGATTATTAACACTAGGCTTATGATGCGATCTTAATAACTTTTTAATAGATCAAGATCTGTAATGGCCACTTATGCGAATGAAGACACGTGTTTCGATACCGCAACCTCTTCAGATGTTATCCGTTCACTCAGTTTTGTGGAAATGTTCCCCTATATAGAGGAATCTACGACGAAATTTTACACTGCACGTACGATGAAACAATCACCAACGCGTTCTTTTACTATGACTGATTGTTGATATGGCGTCCTGCTGTTACGTCGCTATATGTAAGAGACCTTACGATCGACTATTGTGAAACTTCGCTACACTGCAATCTGACAGTGTTATTTAGGTGTTCAATGAGGTCTTCTGTGCACATTTATACAGTGCAAGACACTTATCTCGGCTTTACAGCCTCGTCAGTTGCTATGTAGTTAAAGTAAAAATGCCCATTACAGACCTCAAAAAAGACAATGTATACTGTCAAATTACTTAAGCGAGGTCTCAAACTAACCCATTGAAAGGTCTGTTACATACAGAGACGTAACAACCGCACGCCATATTAACAATCAATCACTTTGAATAAACACGGCGAAGATTGTTTTACCACACACTGAGTGTAAAGCGTTCGTCGTCGATCCCTCTACGTAGGAGTATATCTCGAGGAACTGACAGCATGAAAAGGTACCGTGCATCTGACAAAACAGTGAAGAGATAACACGTGTCGTGCACTGTATAAGTCTCCTAAAGAGGCCCCACGAAAAGCTCAAATGACATTAAGTAGTTATATTTTTATGAGCGACATCAGAATAATCGATTAAAAGGTTTACATATAAATAAATCTTGGAGCAGAAATGAAGTTTTAGAATATTCACGATTAATGCTATCAAATGGCTACTGAACTACGAACGGAAATCTATCCACAGACCGGAGCAGATCGAAAGAAGAACCGAGTGTAAATAATAAATTTATTTTCATGCTGCAACGCATTAAAAAAATTTACTTTTTATAAATCTAGTGAGTATCTTATTTGCCGAGATTCTTGTCATGTTATTCTGAAAATCTGGAGGAAAATCGTTCTACAGCAAAAAAGACTTTTTTCGAAAGGTTTTTTTAACGCTTTGTTAATGATAGGCATTGCATGCACTGTACAACTTCATTTCGTTCCTTTGCCATTTTGAGTCACTATGTTAACTTTTGAGCATTGTAGGCACGCTTTGAGCCATGGTCTAAGTGCTATATAGACGCCTATTCCGTCTTAGCGGGACTCATCAATAGCACTGTCCTCGGTTCAGCCGATCCCTTGAGGCTACACTCCTCTGTGAAGAAATCGACACGAATCGACACCCAGCAATAGATCACCGCAAGTCAGATGATGGAATTACCTGACACTGTAGTCACCGGCAATCGAGATTGTGATTTATAAATTGAATCATGCCTCCCCAATCGACCGCTTTTTCATAGACCTTGCTCTAGAAATGATAATTTGATAAGGATATGACATGCTTTGTCATCCTACCGGGATACATACGCCTGTATGGCACCTAGACCATGGCTCAAAAATGCTAAAATTAACTCAGATTATTAATGCTTGAGCAAAGGACCCTGAAAACAACGGCTGAATAGAAAAGTATTATTTGATTTCAAGGCCAAAACTCGACTTCTGGTCACTATAATGTTAGGTAATTCCATGATCTCACTTGCGATAATCTATTGCTTAGCGTCCATTCCTTCATAGAAGAGTATAGCCTCAAGGGATCTGCTGAGCCGAAGACGGTGCTACTTATAAGTCCCGGTAAGGAGAAACAGGCGCTTGTTTAGCATTTAGACCATGGCTCAAAAGATGTTATATCGTTACCAGATAGGGCCTTGTCCAGCAAACAGCACTTGAATGTGAACCTTTTTTGAGCAGTGAGCATAATATATCAAAAAGAAGACACATCTTCAAAATCTAATAGAGGCGCCTTCTGCTCTTCCCTTGAGATTTAACAATCGGCTAAGAGCTTAAACCTCGAAGAAAGCAAAAATGCGCTTTGTTCTCAATATGTCTGCACTACTGCGCTACAAGAACAGAAATAAATAGATAAAAAAATGAACATCTCAGGGAAGTACTTCTGGCTGACTAAAGCTCTAGACTTTTAGCAACGATTTGTAGCTTGATTCTTTTTGATTCGCTAGCGTTTTTGCTTTTGAACAAGAGCTTTTTTGCGCTGTAGCTATCACCATGCTTTGAAGACATGTGGGAAAGATTTCGTCATATTGACGCTAAGCCAACACGCTTTTACCTGTATGTAAAAGATTTCGCAGTAGGAGACGCCAGTCCACTGCACATCGTTTGCCTTTCGCGTTTCTGCTGGTTTTTATCAAGTTCCCTCATTTACGAGCCTTTATGTATTACCAAATACTAGAAAAGACGCAGTCGTGCTCCTATAGAACCTAGCGTCTTACACACCTAATTCTGTGCAGACAAGATCATCGAATAAAGCTTGAGTTTGGTCCACAGGGCTTTCTAGCGATGTTACAAGTATGTTTCAAAAAGCCTCTGTGGTATAACACACCCTGCGCGCCGAGTGCAAGACCCAATCTTCGTTTGGCTGTAATAGAGCACGAAGAAGTCCGTTTCAAAAATCAGAAGCACAGATAGAATCCCTGACATTTGGCTTATATTAGCTTACGAATGTACAAAAAAAAAGCCTTGTTCAGCGAGAAAAGTTAGAATGAGAAACAAAAAATGCTTTCGCTTTTTCAGCGCAGTAATGAAGACTTCCTAATTATGGGATACACCAGTCGAATTCTATTGACGTTATGGAATTCACGAGAACAGTCTAGTTCTAAAAAACAATCATTTTTTGACCGTTGCCGTGACTAAGAAGTCGATCTCGAAAGACAAGAAATCTGCCGTGGAGGTTCAGCGGTCTTGTTTGTTTGTTCCCTTTGTGCTGTCACGCGTTGACTTCCAAGTTGAGGCGGGCTGAACTTTAGATCGTGTGACCGATTGATCTGCTGCCAATCTGTGTCTTGTGACGGGCAAGAGCACGAAGTTCAAATCCTTTATATGGGTTATACCAAACAATGCTTTGATACCAATCAATAGCGTAGTATCAAACAACCTGTGCTATACACATATTTAAAATAATATAATAATAATAATATATACTTGATTACGACATACCGTTATGTGAACGTATGTCTATGTGAATGTGAATGATTGATTGATGAGATGTATCGTCGTCTGACGACACTGCGAATGTTGTTGTAACTGACGGAGTATGACTAAGCGGCAGAGCCCATTTGGTTTGTCATGCTCGCCCCGGAATAACAAGCACCGACGGTGAGATCCAGTGGGTGAATATATTGTAATATGATAGCATTGGTGTGACTACTAATTATATATGGGCAGAATCCCTTAACCACGGTAATAGGCCGAGCATAGCCTGAGTGAGTTCGCTCCGCCAGGGAGGTGCTATGTTTCGCTCACTGTTCTATTGAGTACAATTTATAGTCAAAATGGGCGCAAACCTTATGATAGCAATTAGATACACGACAACGAGACTGTGTGAAGTGAGCAATAATGGATCGATAATGCGTTGAGTTGAGGTGAGGTGGTCCAGGTGATGTCAGCCGACCGTTCGGATGATGTCCGGTGATTGAACTGAGTATTGAGGTTGGCGGCAGCTGGGTGCCGCCCTGGCCACTTAGTCCATTCTCTGTCTCGAGCCTCTACGATACCATTTGCCTTTAAAGTTATGGGCCGTCTGCGTTGTCTATATTGTCATGTATTTCCCGAAAAAATAGCAAAAACTCCGGGGAGGTTTGCTATGAAATCTCATTGGGATCTCTGGAGTTTGATCTATTCACTAATTATGCAAACTTTTAAGAAAATGCTTTGGTCAGAGGGAAATGTTTGAATGAGAAACACAATTTTATTTTTTGCCTATTCAGCTTAATAATACAAACTCATCAAAGGTAATATACACTACTTGAATCCTTTTAAATAAAAATTTAAGCTATAAAATGAGTCATCAGTAGTGTAGCGGATAGAGCAAGCATTCCCGGACAAAGTGAGGTGCGGGTTCTAGTCCCGCCTGACGCGAAAGTTTTGCACATCGCTCTACATCAATGGGTATCTAGTTCTAACATCATAACACCGCTAGAAGGTTAAACGAAAAGAATTTCGTTTTATCAAATGACTGTTTGACGACTAAAAAAATACTTTTTTTAGAGGTGAAACGAGAAACAGATAACAAAAAAAAAAACGAATTTCGCTTTGTATGCACATCATTGAATTAAAAGGCGAAGAATATTGACGCTTCATGAGTATCGATCAAGATGAGAAAGTTGAAACTTTGAAAAATTGACCAAGGAAGCTTCGGCTAAGTGTCACCTCGGTCATGATTTCACAACGCCCTTTTTATTTTATCTCTATATATTGCCAACTCTGTAGAGTGTAGTATTCATGTGTCTGACAACAACCTGCTGATTTTTCATCATTTGTTCCTATGACCATCTCAAGAGTGGTTTTCTTACCATTTTCATACAAATTTCAAAGGCTAATTCTGAGTAGTAGTAGTAAATTTATAACTGACATTTCAACACCGCTTTCTTTAGCCTGAACGTACGTTGTATTTGATTATTTGAAAAACACGGCAAATTAACAAGACGTTTTTGGGAATCTTTTGCTCCTCGTGTTAGTAAGTTCTTAGTTCATTTTATTCCCTTTTTGATTCGTTGCGGTGCGTGGAGCTCGGCTCCACTCCCTTACCCTCTCCGGCAGTCAACAACAGCGCCTTGTAGAACGCTACAGTCAGGCTATCTTCGCGATTGCAAGGAGACTCCTTCAGCCAGTATTCTATGAATTTCAAAAAAAAGGGCGAAACAGCGACTTGAATGCTAGACGTACTGGGTACCGCACATTGAAAAGAAATCACTGTGAAGACGGATAAAGAAAGTGTTTGAAGTCTATTTGATCCCTTCAGCGAAATTCTGTAGAAGTTTTTATATAACTGTCAGTGGACCTTTTTGTCGAAAGAAGAACTTTTGTAAGGATACTATGAGAGAACAGGAATAACATGAGCGAGTAGGAAGCTGATCATATGCGAATTTGAATTCTCACGAATTTATTGCCATAGCCCTTCACACCGAATGTTGTGCTTCCTTTCACCATTGACTTCTTCTTTCACAGATTTTTTCATAAAGATGCAATTGTAATATCGACAATTTCACTATCGCAAGGATTATGCTATTGGAAAATAAGGGCTTCATGTCGCAAAATTTGGAAATAAGAAGAAGATAGCCAAGTTTAACACATAACACTTTGGGAGTCGGCAAATTCACTGATACTTCTTTTTTAATGACATTTTCATTCACTCACTCTCGTTCGGAACTTATCATGCATTTGAGCTTGTCAACCGACTCTCATCTGCTACGAACATGCAAAATCTGTTACAGTATTTGTTGCGAAGGGACTATACTTTGAACTGAGCAAAGCTCTTAGAGAAGTCAAAGCGCTGACCCTTAAAAGTCACTTACATTTAGCTGCTAAGCGATACATTCGTCAATGCCTTGTGAACGATCGATACGGAGAATGCAATTCTTTTCAGTTAAAACTACAATGACAATTACTTTTTTAAGATCCAAAAATGAGCGTGACAAGTCGCTTGACTGATCGCTATATGATCTCTCTGTCAGTCATAATCTCGACAGTGTTAGGTTGTGGAGTAATACCTGCAGGTCAAGGTAATGCTCACAAAATCGCTGTGATAATGAAGCCTTTCTGTCTCAGATGAAAGCTTATGAAGATAACTCAGAAAATGAAAATATCTGGCACTTTGTCACTACTTAAAAATAGTCATAATTAAGGCTTCTAGTCTCTCCAGGATTTCGAATTCATGATCAGAAACAAAGAACTAGTTCGTAGTAGTATTTCATAAAAAATTTCAATATTTACTTATTCACTGAGAAAATCATAAATTTCGTTCAGCGACCAGTCGGCCCTTTACCGTAAGCGGATTCTCTTTACCCGTTGCCATGGTTTATTCTACTGCAGTCGATGCATCTGCTCAGGTGCCTGGCATTGCAGCTAACAAAGGAGCAGCTAGAGCATTTGTGCAGCGCCTAGTGCTGCAAACGGTAACTCAGCAGCTCTTAGATCGTAAGTATTTTGTCTGATGACAAAAAATCCTGCTGTTCAGGTGCTCGATGTCCTTGAAAGTCAGGGTCGTAGCGCACTTTTACCTGATGCTATAATTTTGAGTATTTTGAGTCAGCTTTCTGTTAACATCACTTACGAGCCCATCGAATGTCCAGGAATTTCTCTTACACGAAGAGAAATGGGTAGGTCTCTATCAACCATCTTCCACCTGAAAAATTTCGTGCAGAAGTATAGCAAACATTAAGTGGTAGTATTTGTTTGTTAATGTTTTGAAAATGAGCAGTTAATAAGAAATAACCAGTGCGTGCCCTGGTACATCAGTAAGGCTATCACAATAGCACTCAAAGTAAAGCCTGTGGAATTGGTGGCTTTCTTCACTAAATTTTCTCAATATCTTTTCGGAGGTTGACATAATATTCAATGTGTAGGATCACGGCTTAAAAGGTTTAAACGGGGAATAAGCATAACAAAGCAGGCAACAGTTTCTACCTTTTCGCAGTTTTCTTAATGATATGAAGAACGCTTTTCTAAGGCTTCAGTTCTTTTGCAGTTGGTGGACCCCAGGGTGAGCCCTCACGGAGGTGCATCATTGTCGGCAACACTGTTACTGGAATTTGCAGTGCTATTGGACAGAATGCAGGATCGTGTATGATGCCAGTACCCGACAGGGTGGAAATAACTTCCGTTCCCACCAACTACACAACAATTTCAGGAACTTTCACGGTCTGTACCACTTTCAATTCTTCACATCTTTGTTAAGCGAAGAGAAATTTTATAGACCACAAATACCGTCATGGCGAACTGGTCGAAAATGATGTGGCAAAATGTAGTGAACAGAGCGGTCCGAATGTTGGCGGCTGGTCCATTTGGATCGCATTTCTCCTCGGCAACTGGCAGTGTTCGTGGAAACCGAAAATGACTTGACACACTTTTGACCGAAGCATTTTTATTTAAGCGGTATTCATGTAACGCTGACAATAAACTGGCAAGTCACAAGAATGTTGAATTGCTTACCTCTAAGGGACGACGTGTTCCACCTCAGGTACACAATTGTTTGAAGGCCATTCTTGCTGCAGGGAAATTCTTGCTTAGACATTTTGTAGCCATTCAAAAGTTTAAATCTCTGCAATTCCAGTAACTTGTTTGGCTTCAGAAAAAAGCTTTTTATTACATTGCAACAGCGTGAATAAATTTATTTCTCACATACAATTTTCTTCATTTGCCCGGCTGGGGCCGCTATATGGCTCTTTACTAAAGTTTCAACTCTCTTTGAATAGCAAAATTTCGATGATTTTGATTACAATGTTGGCTTTTGCAAAGTTGCCATGTAACGCCGGATGAGCACAAGAAGATCACAATTTGAGCCAAAAACGCTACCCAACCGCTTGGACGTCATAGGGGGATTATTGGTATTTATAGGTGAAGTTCATAAGTCAGAGGTGTCTTATCATTACATAAAGGATGGAATAGCACAATTGACCTTCTAGAAAGATTTTTTGGTACAAAAGTGACTACTTTTCTTGAAATCCATTTTTTCAGCGGTAATACCACATACTTATAGAATAAAAGCTTTCAACGCCTGTTGAGCATTTGTATCGCCTGTCTTGCGAGAACGCACTTTGAAAACACACCTTGTACCACTAAACATCTCTAATCGAAGTTTATGTGGAGGTATTTTTAATTTGTAGCTCGAGTCAGTGTAAGAAGAGCGCGCGCTCATCATTGCGCATAATGCCCTACTTCCCCTATCAACACCCATATTCAATATACGTAATTTTCGCTCTTTCTGGACATTTTAATAGCTGTTCGATAGATTAACTCTTAAAAAATTGAAAAATGCACCTCATTTTTTGAGAGTTCTCTGCATTGAACTGTAACAGGGAAAAGAACATGTTCTTTAACACTTGAGCATCTTTCGATGAGCAACGCTTTCCATCATAAAATTCAGCAGTTTTTCGGCAGCACAAATATCGACAAATCTAACTTGGAAATTTCAAGGATATGCTTAATTTTTAAGGTCAACTTCTTAGCTCGTCATAACCGTTAGAAGAACAATGAGCTTTACACTAGGCCCGCACCGGACGCAACATGCAAATTACGCTGCGCAAAGTGCAAAACTCAATGATCTTTCAGCTGTAACAACACATTGAAAAGTCCTTCTCAAAAATCAATCTTAATATTGAGATTGTTGATAGTTGTGCTATCGAATGGTTATTGATAATCTGAATCAAAACCTTTACCAGCGAAAGATGCTTGAGTGTGAAAGAAAAATTGTTACTTGTATGTTAAGCGGTGACAAATTTTTAAGCCACTCTAATTCGCTGAACGGGCAATTTACTTAGGAGTAATTATGATTACTCGAAGGAATAGATCTCTGCCTACGATCTCTACGATCTCTATCTCTCTACCATACGTCGTCGATTTTAAAAACACCCTTTCATATCACTGTAGCTTCCGATTATCTTATTAAAAAGTCGCTACTGTGACTTGCCTTCACATTTTACTCACCTGTGACCCTTTTCGGCGGCTTTGCTTATCGGCCAGCTCACAGAGCGGGGAACGGAGCCGGGGCAAAAAGACCATTCGCGTTTAAATCATTGCTATTCAAATTGCGATTTTCCACCACATTGACAGCACTTTTAGATAAAAACGTATATTCCGATGCTACTGATAATTATCTACACGCTAATGTGCTTTTAGTGCTTCCAGCCTTAAAAGCACGGTAAAAGTGAAGACGAGAGGCGAATGAGAAACGAAATTTTATTCTGTATGCTACAGCGACATAAAAGAGTGATCTGGAAAATCAGCAATTCATCATTGTAGCTAGAGATTTGAGCTCTCTAATAATTACTAACATTTTTAGAAAAGATCCTGACCAGCGAATGAGATCGGCTTAGAATCTTTCTTCGTGTAACATATAAAGGATAAAGGATAAAGCTCTCGGCGTTGATCAATCCCTGAGGGATGCGCCATGCATTCGACTTCAATTTCTAACTTCGTTTGAGGTGATTGAATGCACATCTGGCCTTTACAATGACTCGCGGTGGCCTCCCGCTGAACCGAATCAGCGCTGCTTATCCTCCCAGACAAGTCTGAGACCTGTCTGGTACCAATTTACCGACTCCGGAGGGATAGATATCTTGGTGAGCCATGAGCGCGAGATCGAACCATTGACATCGTGTGCGACGCAGAGCACCTCTAACCACTGCACCACATGCGCTCCGTGTAACATATAAGCACCAACAATTCTACTTTACCTTTACAGCACAATATAAAACTTTTGGAAAATAAAATTCCTTTCAGATTTTCTATATTCATCTATATTCAAGCTGTCGAATAATTACTAAAGTCTCGAAAAAGAACAAAAACACTTTTTTTGAATATGAGTGCGGATGGGAGAGGAGCAACCGAGGATACTTTTCTGCCGACTCATACTTCTGACCAATAGTTTCCAATGCCGATGATCTAAGCCTTTTACTCAAGCACGGCTGTCCCTTAGCGCTCAGAATTCTTCCACTATCCATAGTACTTAACTTTTTCTCGCTTACCTTATCCCTGAATAATTTGAAATAAACGAACGACTGATATAAACTTGGTTATAGTGAGAATTGTCGATGAACTAGTATCGAATACAGAATGCATTATCATTTTTATTGTAAATTACTTATTGTTTCCGGTTTTTATTCACTATGATAATTTTTGGGATCTGTATAAAACAATGGTAGATCCAACCAAAGTTTTTTATTGTGATATCCTCCATATAATTTAATGCAGTTGATTAATTGCCAAATTCGACATAATTCCGTAACAAACCAACGTTTTTCTCTATACAAGACGCATATATTTAAATCAAGATCATACGAGAGAAAATAAATCTTTTCTCACCTAGTAGTACAAAAATTCCAACATTTTTTGCAAATCGGCGGAAACGTCCTTAATCAAAAGCGAAAATCGCGTATTTTGCTCTGCACGCATCGATTTCTATGGCGGTCCCATAGAGGTTAAAGTGATCCAGTGGATCACCTGACGATGTGATAAATTCGTACGTAAGCGCACAGTGCGAAAAATGCGAATTTATTGGTTTCTTGAAAATATAACCAGAGTTTGCAAATAAAGAGATCACGGAAAGAACTTTTCCTTAAAATGAATTGGAATGCTGTGGTCATTTTCTCACTAAAGACCACTAAAGAAAATTTCGAAGTATTGAAGGATAGACATAAGATTTGGAACGAGTAACTGGAGCGGAATCTACTGCGACATTATTGCAAGACTGTAGTAGGATTATTCATCCGCCCACTAAGCATTGACCATACCTTGTGGCAGAAGTTGATTGCCATCGAGAAAGGAGCAATTTTGGAAGTCGATTGATGACTCATCCAGAGATTAAGTACTATTAACTTGACAGGAGCAGATATATTCACTTATAGGATATATTCCAAATTACTATGGGAGGCAGTAAGCAAAAATGATTATGAAAAACAATTTTTCGGTTGCCCAGAAGAAAATGAAGGAACGACCCTTTTCATTGGACCCTTTTCAGTGGACCCTTTTCAGTGGACAAGAACTTTTCAAGAGAGGATTACTGACCAATCGAAAGCTTGAATTTTGAGCTATCACAGAAAATTCTTCTTCTTGAAAATCGCCTCTCTGAGGAGCTATAACACTGAAGATAATTCACCGCGCCATGCTCTTTTTATTATTCCGCCTATATCTCGCTGAATAAATCTCATCCCTTAGTCAGCTATCAATCGTTCGATAGTTCAACTTTTGAAGAATCCAAAAATGTGTTCGCTTTTCAAAAAATATTCTTCAAGAAAGTCGAAGCAAAAAGAAACGCTTTATGCTTCACACACTCGCCCTTCTACAGGACAGAGCTTTTTTCTTCAAATACAAGCAATTATTTGTTGGTGTCAGTGCCAACGATTCCAACGCTGCAGTTATTCGTAGTCTGCGAGAATGCCTAAAGCCTTTTCAAGTTTTGTGCGCCGGTGGATCACAGAATATCACTCTCTTTATCAGAGTCACACGCTTTGCACTGAACTCTACTCCAAAGCTTGAATGGCCAGACTCGTAGTATAATATTATGAACAGTTTTTAAGCTGATGGATCACGGCTGATGGTAAATATGTAGATATCACTTCATTCTGCTGTTTTTGAACCTCGTTGAAAATTTCCAAAATCGCTTCGATTTTGGATAGTGACTTACGTGTGTTTTGCCACTATCGGCCTCTTCATCACAGCCACACGCCGCATACTGGACCTACTTGATTTCAGGAAAGGGAAGATGTGATAGCATGTGGTGTTATGTTATCGTCATTTCTTTCTGCCAATGGATTACGGCTGATAATGAATATATTGGCATCCTACTAATCGACTGTTTTTGAACCTCACTGCAGACTATCATTAGTCTGTGAAGATGCTGGGCTGATTTTCTGAAAAACCCTCTCAGTGTAGTGCAGCGAAAAAGATGAGATCGAGTTTCACATATGCGGCGCATTGCTTGTCCTTAGGGTGTGTGGTGGCTGTGGATCGATATCACACGATTCACATGTGAAGTGCGTTTTTTGCTATTAAATGAAGGTTTTCCTTCATGAAAAACGTATAAGTCTGCAGTCGAAGATTTTCTTACACATTGGTATGTTCTTCATGTTCCCAGCAAAATATAGGCGTCACAGTAGAACGCGCGGTGTGTGTAGCATAATTTGTTTTGATGCTACATTGTTATAAAAGGCCTTTTTGAAAACAAGCATGTACAGCAGCCTTCCAAAATCTAATTCTTCAATAGTATATCCATATATTCCAGTAAAAAGTTTATGAGCTGAAAAAAGGGCCAATCTTCTTTTCCTGCCCGATAACGGAAGCATCTACATATAAAGAGTGCGAAAAAGTTCTGTCAGTTTTAATCCTGTTGATTTTGGCAATGACATGATGTTTTTATCACTTCTGATACTTTTGTTGAGTTCCAAATTCAATTTCGTTTAGACTTATTTTATTTATTTGTCCATTTTCAATCAAGACAAGGCTATAGATCATAAAAAATGAACGTATCTTAGCAAATGAGCTGCATACGGGAAGAAAACGGTCGACTTTGTTGAATTCGACATGTTTTTGATCCTGCAAGTGCCCACGAAACCGTGAAACGTCTCAAGGAGACTGGAGGAATTGGAGATTGTCCTTGAATGATTGTCCGACTATCTCCCTCACTCAGCAAAACATCCAGAAGATCTGCTGGAAAATATGAACGAAAAACATACGCTGCGAACCACCAGTAACAAGTTTTTAAAGAGCATTGGAGCCTTGGACTACTCAACACCTTGTTGTCGAAGGATTTCCGATTCAGCAGGACTGGGCTGTTGTCCGCTCAACAACTACGATCTATCAAAAGCTGCTTCCATGTTTTTGGGGCAAGTACATCTGATTATTGAACTTCAAAGACAATTTCATGGGTTACTCCGTGTGGTCCATAATGGAGGAGCTTGAGGCAAATTTGCGGTGGAACTTGTGAGAGCATTGTAGAAAATTTTCGCATGCAACTTCGCAAAAGTCTAAAGGCCAAAGAACGTATTTTGAAAATTTCTTATAAACTTGAAGTTCATTGTACTAGCCATCGATCTTATAAACGTAATTATTCTTTCAACATATTAAATTTGCTTGTTCAGGCAGTGTTTTTTTACTGTCTGAATGTTTGAAAAAATTGATAGAAGTTTCCTCGCACCCTTAATAATTATATATATATATATATATATATATATATATATATATATATATCACCTGTATCTTCTACCGTCTAGTCGACCATCGAGTGATCGAGCGGGCTCCAGATGCTTCCATTTTTACCTGTCGCGTGCAAGAATAGCCCAGTAGGCTCTCCGCGCTCTAGGGACTCACTGAGCATCTCATCCTTCCTCTAGGCTTTTCGTAAAGAAATAGGACCATAGAGTCCGTGGTGTTCTTGTGGAGCGCGTCGCATCTCGAGAAACCCAGTCCCTAATGGCTCTGGTCCATCGGTTGTCGCATAACGTATGTGGCCCTCCTTGTTTCCTATGGCTTCTGGGGTAGAACGGTATCTTTGGCTTTCAATCGATGACGTAGGTAGAACGTTGATCCTTTTTGCGTTTGCGAAAAAGGAATACTCCTGTCATCGACCTCTCGACTGCGCGTTTAATAATGCCTATCGATCCCTCATCTTGCTTATGTGGCGACCAGGTTTTTCCTGCATACATTAGGTTGTCAATAACCGTGGAGTCGGGAAAGGTGGGCACGGATACGGATGTTATTTGCTTACTTCAATACGTCATCGAAGCTCTTAAACGCACCGGAAGTCGCTCGTTTCCTCCTGCTCAACTCTGGAGCTAGATCGTTCATCTTGTTGACTTCACGATCTACATAAACGTAACTGGAGCATCTGGAGGTATTTTTTCGTCAAGCATGAATAGAGCAGTCGATTATCACCTCTGACTCTCACGTCGACCCAATCTAATGTTTTTATGACGTTTCGGAGGAGGGCTGTGAATAATTTTCGCGAGATTGTATGACCTTGTCGATCCCATCTTCTTAAGTCGATATCAATACAATTATAAAATGACGAAATTTCAGTTGTAAAATTTATTATATAACTCGCTAAGGATCATCATGCACCGAGTAGAGCCCCCCTGGGTGTCTTAAGCTTTCAACAGACGTTTGATTGTAATTTGGACGACCTCCCTGAAGGGATTGAAGGTTTTGTGAGCCCTGAGTGCCGGTGCGATTAGTCGACCACTTTTCTCTCGCAGAGCACGCTACATGCGCCCTGAGCTCAATGTGTCTTCTAAAATCGTTTCGCCGACCTTTCGATGACTTAGCCTACAGAGCCTTTTATAGCCTTGAAACTATCTACGCCGCGCGACCCTTGAATATAAGGACAGTTTGTAAAATATTTCTGCTTTCCATCTTGTCTACCGAATTTCAATAAAAAGTTTTCTAATTTTCTTTCGAATTAAAATTACGAGTTTTAATTGACCATGCACTTTCTGTAGAAAATTTGCTGTAGATTTCTGTGTATAACGGTCTATCGGCTAATGTCTTTTCTTTCAGACATCAGCTATTGATAGCAAGCTTGAAGAAGTTTGTAATGAAAATCCTGGTATAAGTGTTCTATTTTTTTTGCTGTGAAACAATCGCCGATATTGTTGATAGCACTCTTCGTGATTTGACAGAGCTTTGCATCGATAATACGCCCCATGGAGTGAGAATTTACGTTTCTGTAGAGCTTTCGTTCAACTCCCAGATATTTTAAGAGTAAGACTGTGCTATCGACTGCTTTGTAGTTAAGACAGAATACGAGCGATATGAACGGATATTACTTGAGCAAGCCTCAACAAATATGGATGATGTCGTCCCTTGTCCGCGTAAAGTATGCCAGAAACCAGTTTTCGCAAGTGAAAAGTAATCCTTTAGAAAAGTAGTTTCTTATTTAGAGTCGCTTCTCCGTTTTTTGCTATCTTTCTTTTGGTGTTTTTCTTCGTCTAAATCCTATCTTTGAACTATTTTTCACAAAACTCGCAATTTGGCTGATTGCGGAATGCGCGGTCATTCCTTCTGGTTCTTTGCTTTCGTGCCTACCACGGATTAGATGTATGCCAATTCAAACCGATGTTTTTATGATACAACACTTTATTGACTCACTTCTATCTCTTTATTCAATAATTTTTATTTCTTATAGAACTCTTTGTTCTGAATGACATGCGACGGATGTGTACAAAATCGTCGTTTTAATGCTTTTCAATAGTCTTATGATGTTCTTATCATACATTTGAGAATGCTGGATGATATGCTAAGCATTCGACCCTGATTGGAGTTGAACCCGCATTTCGTAGGTTATTGAATTGGTGCCAGGTTTGCTAAGGATTGTGGCAGCACTGACCCTAAAGTTCGGCAAGCCACCGCGAATCATTTCGTCTCAACGATGCTTGAATAAGATGAACACATGGTGCATCCAACAGAGATTGATCATCATCAAAAGCATTATCCACTCGTTCTATTTTAACACTTTGTTTGGTCCGTCTTCGCAGTGTTTTTCTCTCACTGTGCGGCTCCCAGTACTTCGAGCACTAAATTCGATTTTCGTAATCTTTTTTAACGTCGTAGAATAGTGGTTTACCCTGTCTCCTTGCAATCTCAAGGAAAGCCTGGCTGTGGCATTCCATAAGACGTTGCTGTTGACTGCTGGAAAAAGTCGGGGATGGAGCTCGGCCCCAGGCACACCGCGACGTGCTCACAACCACTCGGCCACGGCTCTCCACTAATGCTAGGCAGTTATGAAAATTTTCTTGATCTCAACCTCAGGAAAAAAACGCCGACCTTATGTGTGGCTAGGTTAGACGGCTCATATTCTCTTGACGGTCTGAGTGTCAAAAACGAAGCGAAAAAGCCTATGTAATCCGCATGTGTGAAACTCAATTTTGTATTAATATATATCACTGGACTTTGAAGATTATGATGGAGAAACTCAAATGTATCAGTTGTGATGTAGGCCGTAATAGGCCTTGCGAGCGCATCCACTTCAATTAGTATCTTTTACACCAGCAAATTCTCAATCACTGAAGGTGACGTGAGATTCATCATAAACACTCCGTAAAGCTTCTATTTCAGCCCATTGATCTTTTCGTGTTTCACTCGTCATCTTGAATTAAAAATAACTAGTGAATATTGACAAATGACCACTGTAGATGAAGGACAAGCCACCTCGTTAGATAATTGAAAATTCTCAGATAATAGTGTGAAGCTGCTCTCTCAAGACTTGATCGTTCCAAACAATACTTCATTCTTCCCCCTAGAAAGATCTGTACACTGCGTAGATTAGAACAAAAATATGCTATTGGTAGAACAAGTAAAACAATGCACGGCTTTTGAAAGAAGAATATTCACTGAAAAGTCTTCTTACTCTGCAAATCTCAGAGGATTTCCTCAAGATCGTCATCTTCAAGTTTATTCTCCAATGAAGAAATGAGTGCCTGAACTACCACCATTAATTAAAATGGAAGTCTCTACAAAAACAAGGAAAAGAAGATTCAAAAGCCTCACCTTGGCCTCTTCAGTATTTTTGGGACGTAGACTGACTATCTGGGCCACTTCGAACTTGTGCAGAGGTTTCTGAGAGAATACGGCTCGTAAGACCTTGATGGTTTCGCGATTTTTGAATCGAGACAAACGACGTGCATATTTTAGAGTCTTGATGAAGACCTAAATTGTCCTCAATCAATCACTAGTTATTTAAATTCAGCAATCATGTGTACTCCAGTACTACTCAGACACAAGTACGGAGCCGCACATGTCCTGGAAAAAAGGAAAAAAAATTGAATGAAAAAAGAAGAAAAATCAACCAACTTCGCTCATGTCCTCAATTTCGTCCTTTGCCTTCTTGTGCTGTCGCCGATGTTCCAGTAACAAGAAGACCTCCGATTTTAACAATGCGTCGCAGTTTTGTGACTCAAACTCTAGAGAAAAGCGCAATTTTAGTCATTTTATGAATTCTTGTTGATTTAGCTGTGTTCCTCCCTAAAATGTAGAAGTAAGCCTAGTAGGACATCTTTAGGTCGTCACCACATTAGAGCAGTCGTCGGCCTTCGTGGATCAGAGGGAGATTACCACCTTACGACTAGTAGCTACTAACAAGGCGGTCATTTCTTGTACGGTATACTCTGAGCTGTGCTTCTGAGTGGGGATGGCGGGCTCTCTATCAGCTAGGATAACCCTAGCCGGAGATTGAATCACTCGCTGTATTACAGTCCGGCACCCAGGAACACCACTCAATCACGATGAGGGCGGCAAATAATTTGGAAGACGAACATAATAGCAGACCACTAGCACAGCGGACAACATTGCGAGAGAGAAACAATGAGAACTATGGCGAGTTTGCACCATCAGTGGAGACTGGGCGTTCAATTATTCAAACTAGCAAGTAACTTTCAAATACACTTTAACCGATATTGAACTGCTCCTATAGCCCTCAACAGGGGTATGATAGTTTCTGGTGCCTCTACTCCTGGATTTTTACCTCTTATTTCAAGCCTGTTTACCTCTCACATACAGACTCGTAATGTTGTCAACGCGTTAATCACAACATAAGACTCGACAAGGCGCAAGTACAGCGCTGATTCGTGTCCGTCAAGCACCTGAGATCCGTTCGCTTATCTCCTGAAGACGCACGAGTTCGGTACCTAACGGATTTCCAAACGGAACCTCCGAAAGTAACTTAGGAGCTTCTTCTAGTGTGCAAGCTTCCTATAAAACATTAC
Source organism: Parelaphostrongylus tenuis (assembly GCA_019055375.1). Classification (NCBI taxonomy): domain Eukaryota; kingdom Metazoa; phylum Nematoda; class Chromadorea; order Rhabditida; family Metastrongylidae; genus Parelaphostrongylus; species Parelaphostrongylus tenuis. The sequence continues at coordinate 42,311 of JAHQIW010002970.1, forward strand.
GATTTCACATCTGAGTATTACCTCAGAGGCCTATCCATTGGCACGTTATTGTAATTAAGAGGAAGCTTTTTCCCACGTTGACGCCATGAACCTCGGTGGCACCATTTTTGTGATCTGCGACCATACAACTTTCATGTTTATGTCTTTTCATGTAATAAAACTTTGAGAACACGCCTCAGAGAAGCAGTGGAGGAGAAGGCGGCTCATGAAGATTAGATCATTATGGTATGAAATACGCAACCATCATCGCTTTATCCTAAACACACACACTCAGAGAGCCGGACTGTCACCCACTATTTAGTGCGACCAGAGACATGTTCAAAATCATTCAAGAACTTCCGCCGAATGGCCTCGTTCTTCTGCAGCTCCAGAATGGTGATATTAGCGAGATACTCACTTTTTTAAAAAAAAAATGGAATAATACTAGAAAACACAATAACCTTTGAGGAATCGCATCTCGGTGGCGTCCTCGCCGATCGTTTCGTCAGATTGTATCGCTACAGACGACATTTCGAGACACCTTACAATGTTAAACAACGACTATCACCGAAGCACAAGCAAACGCTAACAAATTCCAAGTTGCTGAAATACGACTAAGATTAAACCTAATGGATTATGAGGTACAAATAACATAGATTCGGCTATTTAAATCACCAACTTCTAACGAAAATAAGAGAGAAACCCATGAGGAAAACCAACCGTTTGAAAGAATCCGATCCTACCTAGATTTGACCACAATTAACGTGAAATACCTAATGTGGTCCGCAATCACACCTCAACCACTGTTATGACCAGCGCTTTGGTTTAGAGTTTGGAGCACGCAAACTACTACAAGCATTTTCGCTTAGGGACTTGTGAGAGAATTAACAGGATATATTGATTCCTTGGAGCTATGGTTATATATCGTGATATATCTGAAGGCAATATGAGCCGAGACGAAAGTGGCTGTCATTCAAATCGTTCAAATCTCTGTGAGCAGCGAAGTAGCTGTTGATAATCTTTATTGCTTCGCGCCACATTCGAAATTAGGGAAGTTGTGTGGTAATTGAGATTATGAGAGGATATAATCATCACCAAATCATAGAATATCAGAGTAGAGACTTCCATAAGGGCTACTGTAGAGAAAGAGCGTTCCGTCCTGTTCTAGAGTTCCTCATGTTTCAACGATAAAGCTACATTACTGTAAAAGGGGACATATTTCCGCTTGGCTCCATTTTTTTTTTCTTTTTCAAATATCTATGCCTTTTCTAGTTGTTTGATGGCTTAGAAAATGCAGACTTGAGCTCGATTTGTGAGAAAAACCCTCACAGCACTATTTGAAAAGACCGAAATTCTATGAACCTTAGCACAAATAATTATTTGATTCTTGTAAATCGTAAAGAGATATCTTCAGCCACCAAACCTGACGAGACCGTGGACATACGGCCTTTGAGTCTCCAATCTTCAGCGCGTTGCATCTGCCGTTGCTAGAATCAAGCGCTGGAGGTAGAGAGGAAGAGGCCGTGGGCCTGAGATCCAGTAGAGGTTAAAGATATTTAGCCGACGCGAGGTTGGTGATTGTATCGGTAGTTTCACTTCAGACACTAGTGGAGAGTTGTGATATCATCAATTTTTCCTAAGCCTAAGCCTAACTTGGCACCTTATTTGAAGATATTGGATTAAGAAATATCTGAATAGACAATGCGATCACAACTCTCCACAAAGGCCGCACTTCGATGGCTGAAGTTTCATCGACTTAACCTTTTTCAAACCAAGAGATATGTAGTCCTTGGGCGATCTGTTCGCTTTCAAGACGAGTTGTATTAGGTTGAAAGCGGATTTGTTAATATATCTGCACTAAGATTTTGGTTCCGAAATAATTTTAGTTTCTGCATTGAGATAAACTATTCGTGCTAAAATTTTTTTATGTAGAAAAACTTCCATTTGTCTTAAGACTTTTTCCTTTTCTCAAACAAAAGCCACCTCAATGGGATGAGAGCACATTCTCAACTTCATTCACATTTCTGTCGCCATTTGCTGCAAATTTGTTATTTGAAAACAGATTTTGTGCAAGATGAAGACTTCAAAATTATCTTCATTGAGTTGCTTACAGTATGTAGTTGGAGTATCATAAGTTACACTCGACAATTAAAACGTTCTGTTTTTCAATAGATTAGAATAGGTCCATCCTTTATTTTCAAAACTAGCGACTTTTAGTGCAAGAATTGTTTTTTCTTGGAAAGATTTTTTCAGTTCGCAATAACAACGAAGAGCTTTCTTCATGATTAACAGTGAGCAGCAGTTGGAGAATTTTCTCCCATACAGAGATGAAAAGTAGTCTCTCCATTGACTTATTTACTGCATTTTCCAAAAAAGTCTTACAAATTTATCACATTGCATACTTCGATATAAATTTCTGAAATCTTTTCTGTTAGAAGGCGACAAATGAAGAAACGACTACTCTGTTGAGCAAGAACTTCGCAAAGAATGTTAATAATTATTCGCAAGCTCAAATCACTAGCTAGCTCGCTTACATGACCCGCTTTTCAACAATGCGCGTTTTCATGAAGCTGTAAAATTAAAACTAAATTATGTTTTGCTGGCA
>JAHQIW010002973.1:0-45128 GCA_019055375.1 Parelaphostrongylus tenuis
TGAAAGAAGATCAAGGGAAATTTCGAAGAAGAAGGGACAACTAGACTATAGAATTTGTTAAATGCGTAACGTGACAACAGCAGAATGGATTCATCAATAATCTTGGCCAGAGCGAACATTATTTATGAGAGGTAATCACATCTGTGGATATGAAAAATTTTCCTCTTAATATGCGAAGAACGGTTGAAGACTTTTCAAGGTGGACGCCCCAATGGCACTACGTTTCCGCACTGTCGCCAGCTCATCAGAGCCATACGCCACCACACTGATCCCTTCTTCACAGCAAGGTCAGTGAGACGTGTTTCGAAGACTGTATGTGATAGTGGCTAACAGTTTCCAGTCGACAATTTTCATCTAGTAGAGAAAGTAGACATCCTTCTAATCAACTGTTTTGAACCTCGCGTGACAACTCAATATACTTTGTGAGCATGTTTTCTGGGTTCTTTTCCGCTAGACGGCACAGAATGAAAGAAAGAAACTGAAGCGATTTCTCTCTTCTGAATAAGGAAATCTCGTAAGAGTGGCAGTAATTATTCGAAAGCTTTAATCTCTGGCTAGCGCAGTTGTTGTCGGTTTCTTGAAAGTCCTCATTGTAAAGCTCCAATGGAAGGCAAACAATTGTGTTTCACACACGCCCTTTTCTCGTAAGACAGAGCTCTTTCTCTACGCTATTATAACCCATTCGATAGCGTAAAAGGATTCAAACACCGGTTTATTTACAGAAAGACCGCTTGCGCAGTGCAGAGGGGAAGATGAGATTAATTCAGATACGCGGTTACGTGTTTCTGGCCAAGTCAGGAGCTGACGGTGCAGGAGAGTGCTGCGATCTCCGATCGACGGCATCTATGTGAGATGCGATTTGTGTTATTTGATTGGAAAGTGTTTCTCCCTTTTTCATGAAAGTCCAATTAAACGTCTAACTCTAATACTTAAAGTTTATCTCTACACGTTCAAGTACTTTTCGCGCTTCCAGCGAAGTAACAGTTGAACTGCGCGGTCGATGTGAAAACAGTTTTATTTTGATTTTATACCGTTATAGAAGGATCTTTTCAAGAAACGGCCATGTAGCGTAGACAGCCAGAGATGTAAGCTTTCGATTGAATACTGACACTCTTATGAAAAGTTCTTGTCCAGCAAAAGGGATCTTTCTTCATCACGTGAGTCTAACGAAAAAGGACCGTCTTTTGGAAATAGTGAACTCGTGGACTCGAACGATGTCTATGTCTATTACCAGCCATAAACCGTCGACTGAAAAAAATGGTGTTAACCACAATCATGTGCTATCATCGAAAACATATCTCTATTCCCGCTATGCAGCAGGGTTGAGCACGGATGTGGCTTTCATAAGTTGGTCGCACTGCCTAAGGGTACCCTAGACCACTGATGGTAAAACCGAAGAAAGTTCTAAACATTTTCACAGACAACACTGAGTGTTCATAGAGAGAACTGAAAACAGCCGACTGAAGGATCTCTGTGCTAGTTGCTCGAACAATTTTGAATGCGTTGTTTCGACAGCACCCATTCCTGTAAGTGGAGAGAGACTGAGGCGTGATCTCAGCGGTGCTCCACGGAAAAAAATCCGACTCGACACGATTACGAAGAACTCAAATCAATCGACTCCGATGAACACGCTGACGTCGAAACGTAAGCCGAACGAAAATTGGTATCAACCTCTTGGAAGCCGAAAATCGCCACGTGATAGGAAAGAAGTAAGAAAGCTTCGGAAGAAAGCCGACAAACCTGTTGAAAAAACTACAGTAAGACATATTATACCTTAATTTACCCTTAATTCAAGTTTTAATAAGACCACGCTCATTTCAACAGATCCTTTCATTATTATTTGAGCCAACTTGTCATGTGGTCTGGTAAGTGCTCTTGTACAGCCCGATACACGTTGATAGCGACCATACAGACTCGTCAGTCGGGCAGAACCCGTCGTCTTTCGATATTTTTATAGTCAGTTCTCTCGGGAACCCAGCTCTCCCTACAGAGAGCTATCGAAGACGAACGTTTTACACTCTATGCCAAGCGAAATTTTCGCCTAACACAGAGTGTTTTCGCACTCGATTGCTCGCTGGCCTGGTATTTTTATCATATTATACCTTTATTCCAAGAGCTTTATTATCCGACTGACGTTGCAAGGACGAAACACGTGTATCGGCGTACAGAGCTCTACCAGCACATGATAACTTGGCTCAAATAATAATGAAAGGATCTACAGTAAGACACATGCAATCCACCAAATCTGAAATGCACACCAAGAGATTCAACGCACCGTCACATAATCGCCAAAACAGTCTCTAAAAAAACCAGTAGTTTCTCTTGTTGTCGCTGTTGATCCACTAGTTATGGTATAGCTGATCGGAATGTACTCTGAAATTCGACGCAGAAATTTGGATTTTCACGAGAAGAGAGCGAGTGAATGGGCCACATACCTGGCGATAGAACATTTTGAACCATACACCGAGCACATACAAGATAACCAGGCAGTACTTTAGAACTGTGAAGCGACACAAACAGCTTCTAAAAGCAGCACTTATAGGACAAAAATAAATTTAGTAGATAAAAAAGCACTCACTTTATCCGCAAAGATTTCATTGAGGTCACTTAAGAACTGATTTGGCGATTTTATGTACGTTTTACTGTTCTCTGAAACGGCGAATTCTCATAGAGGCAAAACGAAGAAATCAAACTCCTTGAAAACTAACAAAATGGGGGGTTTTAACACCAAAACACTCACTTTCCCAAAGCTCATCGATTATCTCTAGAAAATTCTCGCGATGCCGTTTCTGGAGCCGGAGCCATACTGCTGCTGTCCTGGCCGCGAAGGCACTCTGAAGGCGACAAATCCATCAAAATCCTAGCAATTTCAGAGAGATCAGAAATCTCGAAATCAAGCGTGACAATGGCAAATTCGAACGCACGAGGCAATCAAAAAAATTTTCCCGCGCCAAAAAAAGGACTCGACGAAAACTCGTCTACGGCGGTGAAAAAGAGCGTGGAGGGAGGGAGAATACTGGAGTTCGACTTGAAGAAGAACAGAATGCTCCGATATACCGACAATACAATATGTAGTAAAGATAAAATTTGAGGAGAGTTGAGTGGCGAGCAAAAATTCGACCTCAGGCTGGACTTGAACCCGCGTTTCATCCATACCGGCGACGAAGGCGTGAATGAAGCGCGGGTTCAACTCCCGTCTGGGTCGAATTTCTGCTCATCACTCAATGCTTCTGGGAGTACTTGAAATAGCATAGCACTGCAAAAGAGCAGTAACACATAAGAAATCTTGGAATACGATTATTCAGGAAATTTCCCATATGACACGAATTCAATGGGTTCGACTTCGACTAGCTGAGTTCTATCTCGAGCCGAGTAATCCCGTGTTGAAGACAAAAGGTCATTCTTCTAAGCACAACCAGCACATAACTAGGATTCTTTTCCCAAACAAACAGAACCCGTAGACAGTTCAGAGCTTTGTGCTAGCTGAGAAAGATAGCGAGTGTAGAGACTCCAGCTTAGACGGGAGCTGAACACGGGTTTCATCCACATCGAAGGCGCGTGCTACCACTACACCACTGAGGTCACCACTGTGCCACCACTCTTTCTCCGATTTAACCTATCGTAGCGATCAGCGACCAATCACTGACGGTTTGGTCGGCACATATCACAACAGACCCAATTACTAATGGCCATTTTGCGTGTCAAGTCTTGAAATTTGTTTTGTTTTTACTGCTTCTCCGCGGGTTCAATTCCTGTCAGAGGTCAAATTTTTGCTTATCACTCAATCCACTTACGTGTATGTCGGGAACATCATAACCCAAAGGGAGTAGAAACAAAAGAAATCTTTAGGACAACAATCACCGATGAAGGATGGGTTGCCCGGTGAGAACAAGTGGATCATCACTAACAGCGGATAATCACTATCCATTATCAATCGCCCTGCACAAAAGGCTGCGGATGGGTGAAGTTCTTCATTCAAGCGGCTCTCCATCGCTAACGTCTCGACTCTACATCGGAACAGCTACGAAGTCGAAGACCCCAGTGCGAGGCCAATCGACAAAGAACAGATCGCCATGAGCTGAGAAGAACTCGAAGAAGCCGAAACGTCAGCCGAACGGCTACGATAGCAACCTTGTGTATGTTCAATCAAGTAAGAGCTTAATGGTTAATATTAATTAGATAAACCCAATGATGTAGAAAGGTGTGCAAAACGAGCGTCGGTGGTGCAACGGTTTAGCACATGCTCCCGGAAAGAGTAAGATCTGGGTTCAAATCCCGACTGACGCAAACGTTTTTGCACACCACTCTACATCAATGGGTTAATAGAATCATCATAACACCGAAAGGCGGTCAAATAAAATGGTTTCGGATCAATTGGATATTTAATCAATTGGTTATTACAATGGCTGTCAGCTCAACTGGGTTTGTAAAGCCAAAACGTATACCCGACCAAACCTCTTGTAGATTGGGTGCTGATAGCTAACATAGAGATGTTGGAGTAGTAGTGCAAGTGTGCCTCGATGGTGTAATGATAGTACCACGCGCTCCGGTATGGATGAAGCGCGTATGTGATTCCCGACTGAATCCATGTTTTTGCTCACCACTCAACTCTCTTATGTATATACGTAACATAATAACAGTGGGGAAAGTAGCACTAAAATACTATAAATTTCAAGTATTAATCAAATGATTAAACTCAAACCCAAAACAGGAACGGTCGGAGAAATAAGGGCGCATGGACGCAATATGAAGAAGAAAACGGAGCTTGCGCAAGGCAAGTTGGATGAGTGACAAGAATGTGAAGATCTTGCGAAGGCTTGCAGAAGTCAAAGGCCAAAGAAGAACACCTTGTTGACGGTGTTCTACTTCGCTGCGACGGAGGGCACGCGCTGAGCCTCCGAAAAGATCGCTTTTCTCCAGGAGGCCTTCCGACTTGTGAAATGAAAAACGTTTCGTTCGCCAAAAGCTCGGCAAACGAAGAACGCCCACATCAGAGCGATAAGAATGGTTTGATGAAGGAAAACGCGGCATCGAGAGAGCAGCTCGAAACGGCCACGAGAAGATTGGCTTTCGCTCTAAGAATAACTTTATTTAATAATTGGAAGAGGCAGTGGCCGAGGTTACTGAAGCAGCCTTATAGAGACACGAAGCACCTTCCAATGCCGCTCGATGGCACTCCTCCTACTTCGAGAGAAAGCTTTCCCACACTTCGAAAAACCAACGAAATTTCCTATTTCGTTATTCGAACGATGCTTCACTGAAGAAGATTCGATCTGAACGTTTATGAAGACTCAGATCCCCAACCACATCACGATTGTTAGCAATTCCGACTCGAATCATCAACTGTGAAGAAGACGAAGACATCGAAACATTGGCTGAATAAATTGTATTTAGCAATCTATTGTTATGTGTTACATTATAAAAGGAACTATTATTGACTAGTGATATTGAGCTTGAAGAAATGTCGGTTTTCCAAAGATGTCTGTGTCCAAAAGAAAGATGAAAACGAATGAGCAGTGGAAAAAAAATATAACCTATTAACAAATGATTTCTTAGATTTCTATACAGTAGTCAATCATAAGTAGCAACATGCTCTAAAAGAAATAGAAAAAAGGGAGAAAAGAGAAAGAGAAAAAGAGGAGAAAGAGAGAGAAGGTAAAAAGAGGGAAAGCAGAGAAGAGAGAAAAAGGGAGTGAGTGAAGAGAGAAGCGAGAACACTCCAGGCCATTTGCCCAAATGAGTCTTGATGCGATCGTGGCGTGATCAATCCTGTAAATCCTTGTGGGAAGTGCGAAATCATCAGCTCACAATCACTTTTTAGAACATTTCTTTTCCCTTGCAAAAAGAAGGGGAAATTCAGAATAAAACAATAAAAAAGTCTTCTTAGGTCGCAAATTGTCCACTGAGTGGTTTCTTTCTGGTAATTTGGACGAGAGAAGTGGCCGGATAAAGGGGACTACTATGATCTCTATTGAAACCCTTAATGAAATGCTTTATCTCAGTTGACAAAATAACGGAAGGACTTGGATCCCTCACTCAAGGGATCTCTCAAACTGACTGATTACGTCCGTAAATGATTGATGATCTAAAGCTTTGAGGTATATGGGATTAACATAGTGATCCTGGCGCATTCCGAGTTCTTTCGACGATTAACTTTACTGTCATTTAGTCGACTTATTGCGGTCGACATAAACGAGGACAAAACTCAGACGTAAGTGAAAAGAAAACAAAACAAAAACAGACAAAAAAGCTATGGTTCTTCTGATGTTATCTGGGGACAAGTAAAGAATTTCGCTAGACAAGAACTCTCCACAGGAGTGTTAGCGATCATTCGAAAGCTTAAACCTCTCGCTACTGCGCTACAAGCTCCTTTTTGAAAAGACCCCTTTTTGAAGCTATGGCGTTCGAAATAAAATTATGTTTCACACACGCAGCGAGCCTTCATTTCAATCACGCGTACAATTCGCTGGAACCACCAAAAAGCATATGAACGCGTAGAGAAAATCTTGTACTATCAGAGTCATATGTTCAATCTGGAGTCTCCTTCAAAGCGGAGAGGAAATCTCAAATTGAAAAGCAAAATCGCACTCCACATGCGCAACGCGCCAACACGACCGATCGATCGCCGTACCAAATTGACGCTTAGCACACATACTAACCGACAAACAAATGTGCCGTGTATGTGAAACTCAGCCCTATTTTCGCTGCTACACTGCAGTGAAACGGTATTTCAAGAAAATAAGCACAACTTAGAATCGTCGTATCTTACGCAATCGCGTGGTTCCTCAAAGTTCTAAGGAACAATTATGTTCTGCTAGAAATATGCGCGGGCTGAAACGCAAATGTTTTGTTTCAACTACGGTGTTGTAAAAAGGCTCCTTTAAAACAGCCACGTAGCGTGGTACCCAGAAATTTAAACTTTTAAATGACTAATGACTCTCTTTTAAAAATTTTTTAACCACCAAAAGAGGTCGTCCCTTCATTTGTCCCCACAAAAAGAACGAAAACGATTACTTCCTGCATCAGGGAGTAATATGCGACTGATTTCCAATGGTTTAGTCCTTCACGAAGCAGAGCTGAAAAATAAGAACAATATTTAGAGGGAGAAGTAATGACAAAATAGATCAACGAAATAAAGCGAAAGATTATAAAAATCCCGAAACAGTAAAGTAATATAATAATAGAATAAAATATTGGAGCAATAATGTTTGAAAAAGTAATGAAAAGAGCGAAAATCAGAAATTCGCAGATCGAGAGGTGCTAATCGATAAAAGCAAAGAAAGCTGGAAACTTGCTTATTGCGATCGAATATCACCACAGAACTGTTTGTGGGCGTAGGCTTGGCGTAGACTAGCCCTTTCGGGACCGTGGACTCACCTCTGCATTTCCAATCCCGGCGTGGGAGCGCATTGAATGTGTTACTGTATTATTTTGATCGTATTACTGTTGTTATTTACCTACTTGTAGCAACATGATATATTTACACGACAACATAACATAGGAAAATAACAACAATAATACAATTCAACTGAAACAATGTCACATTCAAAGCGTGCCTACGCCGGGGATTGGAGATGCAGAGGAGGTGGGTTCAAGGTTTCGAAAGGTCTAAAGCCAGACTCGTACTTTCCCGAAAGGGGTGAGGGCCTTAAAGAGACTTTCATACATTCAAAGGTGGATCAGTCGTTATAACCTCAAGGACAGTGGCTACCGCGAAAATCCGTGTCAAGACGAACCTGAGATCACCGAAGACACCAGCAGGAAAATCTGCACTATTGCATGTTCTAATAAAAAAAAAATGAAAAAAAAAATGGAATACACAACAAACCCATGCAATTAAATCTATCCGTCAAATGCCAGTGAAAACACAGATTGTGGCACTGAGAGCAGTTTTAGTAACCTAAAATCCATGATAGTCGACTGGAACATGTTCTTGCCTAGCTCGTCTCGTTCTCTCAAGCTTACGGAAGATCTACCCAAGAGATACATCACGTGTCATGCTTCGACGCAAATTTTTTTTTGTGTCATGCTTCCCGACTTCGCAGAGATTCCTTTGAAGGAATGAGAGGAACGAATGGAGGATGTTGAAAGCAATTTGCCTTGCTGCACAGATCCCTAAAGCGGGAAGAACACACTCTGAGCTACTGCCGCATACAAAGAGGAAAAATGGAAGTTTAGGCGGCAGATGTTCGAGTCATTCGACATACAACGAAATGACAATTGACACTCGTGATACTGCTTCCACCAACTATAAGGTGTTAATTCTGCTGTATATGTGCTTCTGGTTCCCAAACTGTGACTGCTGTATCAGTACTATAAGTGAGGAAGTCTAATTACCCAATTTTAAGGTGTGGCGAAAACAACGAATCAAGAAAAATTATGTGGCAGAACACTCATAACAACAACGACAGCAAAAGCATCATTACACTTGTCTCGGAAGTAGCGTGCCGCTAAACAAACTTGAACGAACGCTACAACGCGATTTTCGTGATGAAATGTGACCAGAACTCTAGAGATAACATTCGAGATCTCCGTGATTCTAGGACAGACAAATCAGGCGAGAAAATTCATCGTGCATGTTCCCAGTGTTCGACTCGAAAGAAGAACTCATGCTTGAAGCTGCAAATGAACTGTAACGAATCCTGAAACAGCAAAATAAATAGCCAGCCATCGCAGATGGGATTACCTTGACATGGTCAACTTTCTTCAAATGCTACCATATTTTGTGCTCCATTCAGTGTCGCCGAAACGGCGACAAAACTGTTTTGCATTTTCTGAAGAGAATTTACGGAAAACAAGATTAGATACTTTTCTGTTAGAGGGCGAAAAATGTATATGCGACTCCATTCGCTGAACAAAAACTTCCAACAGGAATGTTATTAGCCATGCAAATTTAAATCTTTTGCTAACGCGGTGCGTGACGAGTTTTCTCAAAATCTTTTTGTGACGCTTCAATGAGAGTAAAACATTAATTTTTTACGAAAGGGGTTTTCTCGCAAGATAGGGCTCTTTTTTGGACTAGTAGTAATCATTGAAAGCATAACTATTTGAAGGTTCCAACGCTGTGATTAGTTTGTGAAAAGGCAGCTTTTCTTCAATTCAGCAGGGAAAATAAGAGTAAAGGAAAGAAGGGAAAGAAAGAGATAAGAGGAAAAGAAGAGAAAAAGAAAAATAAAAAAATAAGCGCCGTAGAGTATCTCCTACCACTGAGCCACACCCGCTATTGTCTTGTCTAACTAGTCTTGTATATAGGCAAACTTTGACAAAACATTGAGTGGTTTTTCTTCAGATGAGGTCTATAGATACCGCACATTTTCATTAATATGAAGAAGCTTACTAACTTATAACAGCAAACTATATGAAATCCGTTCAGGTTTTAAAGAAGGCAAACTTGCCAAAACGTCGTCCATCGATTACTGAAAGGGAAGAAGATCTACCGACTCGCGCAAGCCTTGAGAGTTTGCTCCATATTTTTCGTTTTAACTGACGAGGTTCAGTGGAAGTCGATCCTTCGATTTATCGAGGGCAAGCGGATTCAGAGCACATAGGGAAGCAGAATTCTTCCAGCTACCTGGAATTGGCGCATTCTGAACCGTACACTGAGCAGAGACAACTTGAACTGGCAGAATAGTAGATCTGTGAAGAGATCCTCTCAATTGACTGCTATTAAATCTTGCTATAAACATTCAGTACAATCTGTAAGAATAATTGAAGTCCTTTCAAGGTTGATACGTCAGTGGCTTGCGTACGTTTCAGAGGTATTGCCCGCTTCATTAGAGCCACACGCTCAACTACTCAACCCTAATTTATTGCACGTGCTATTATCAAAGATATATCTCCTCATCCCTGCTAGTAATAAAGTTGAGTAGAGGAGGAGTGTGCCTTTTATGAGGCCGGCGATATCGCCGAAAAGTAAGTAAGTCACTGACATATCAACTTTGAAAAGCCTTTAAACATTGTCACACACTTTGAAGCGATACAAAAGTTTTGTGAAGGCAGCACTTGCAGTACGAAAAATGAAATTAGCAGACATAATATCACTCACTTAACCCACGAAGATGTGAAGAGAAGACTGAAGAAGTAACCTCGCTATTCTATGTACGTCTCACTCTCTTCTCTGGAAAACTAGCTTCCTTCAATAGAAAAAACGGTGGTGCAAAGGTGAAATTCTTTGAAAGCTCAAACTCAAAAAGATGAAGAGTTACTACATTAAACACCTACTCTGCAATACACCGTCGATACTTACTTGGATACTTGGACGGCTCGTGTTCACTGATAGTACGAACCCCAGCAGAGGAAAACGTGCTGGTTAAGCTGCTTCGTTCCCTGGAATACCAACGTAACCCTAACCGGAGCTTCCTTCGGTCGTCACCACATTAGAGCAGTGGTCGGCCCTAGTGGATCAGAGAGAGATTATCACGCTGCAACTAACAAATGCCAAGACAGAGGTCATTCCTAGTACGGTTTGCTTCTGGCCGGGCTATCCGATTGGAAATGTCATGCTCTTACAAAGCTAAGGTGGCCCTGCTGGATAGTTGAACCTACCGCTGTGGTTCGCAGTCAGACATCCAGAATCACCTTCCCAGCCACGACGAAGCTGTAAACTATTTTGGTGGAACTCGTCCATTACTTCCATGTAATCCCTCAAAGCCGTTTTTGGTGCGGGGCCAAGCTGCTGTCCCGACGACGAATAAACCCCAAAGAAACCAGATTTTAGTTTAATCAGATTTTGATCGTCTCTACCAATGAGCAACTCGAATACGTGGAGCAGACACTGAACTTCTTCGCGCAAAAAGATCCACGATGAGGACTACCCATGAGGAGCGCCATCCATGTTCAAGGTTCCTGAATAAAGATTGCTGGAACTCGATCTAAAGGACAAAAAGGCTTGATACGAGTTCAAGTCAGTGGAATTTGTAGTACACATAGAATTTCTCCAAAATCTGCTAAATGGACACGAATTCGATGGATCCAACGTCAGATGGGATCCAAACCCGCATTTCATTACTTTCAGGCACGATCTATGCATTGCAGTACCAGCGCTCGTACTGCTAACCCTCTTTCTCCAACACAGTCGTATCAGTCTGTCAGCAATCAGCTTTCAGAAGTTTGGCCTGGCAAGCAGATATCGGCATTGAAGTCAAACACACGAGCAAATGTTGGATATACGAATTATCACGTAGAATTTATTTCAATCGCTTCTAGTAATGGTATGTTGTCATAAATATGTGTCGGAAAAAGAGTGATGTTAGAACGAGCGCCACTGGCACAAAGGTTAGCGCGAGCCCCCGGAAAGGGTGAAATGCTGGTTCGAATCCCGTCCAACGTTCAGGGCTCAACAATATTAGACGCTAAAGGAGAGCTATGGTCCCATCAACTGTTATGCCTAGGCCTATGCCTAGACGTGCTCTCGTAATTTCCCATTCAAAGAAATCAATTAGAAAATATATTATACAGTTTATTTCAAGTGTTTTCTTAAGATCACGATCATATTTTAATATATCTCATACTTGTTAATTAAGCCAACTTGTTATTGGTATCGGGCTATTCCACAATTTCCGGAATGATAAGATGAAAAAACCTGTTAAGTCGCAAAAACTGTCTACTGATAGGCTTTTGCTTTTATAATTCACATGAGAGAAAGGGTTCGAATAGCGGGAACTACAATGATCTACATACTAATGTCCTAAAGAAATGCTTTTTCCTCACTGACAAGATGACGGACGGAGCTCTCAGGGATCTCTCGAATTGGCTGATTACATCTATGAATGACTGAAGGATCCAACCACAGTTTCGGGTGATGCGCAGTTTACGTACTGACCCTTTTGTATTGCAGGGTTTCTCGATGACATACTGCGCTTTAACCTATTGGAATGTGTCAATAGGTGAAGATTAAACATTGATGGATGGCCCGTCTTCATTGATAATGAGGGTCCGCATTGGGAAACCATACTGATTTAGCTGTTTTGTTCCCTGGGTAGGCCTAGCCGGGGTTTCTTCAGGTGGTTAGTTACCACAATAGAGCAGTCACCAGCCCCTGTAGATCAGGGAAAGCTGACCACATTGCGACAAGTATCCAAGTCCTCAGCTTGGGTGGTCGTGCTGGAGGACTGAATCCTCAGCCGTACTCGCACTCCTATACCACCAAAGACCTCGTAATCACGATGAACCTTCACATTCGTGAAGAACAAAAGGTATAAGTGAAAATAACAAAAACAAAAGAAATAAAATAATTATTATTCAGTACCAATGAGCAAATAAGTGACTAATCTCCGGTATTTTCAATGACTAGTTATGCTTCTCGTATCAAAAAGATGAAAGTTCAAGAGTTGCAAAACGAAGAGATAATCTAAAAAAGCAAAAAGTTAAAGCAGCAAAAATTAACGAAACAATGAAATGATGAAATAATAGAGCAATATAAATAAAAGAAGTAGAACAAAGAACAGGAAATTGTAAATATTTCCAGCGTATCGGAGAGAATCGAGGGGCTGGCAAAAACTGGACCTCAGGCGGGACTTGCACCCGCATTACGCCTAACGGAAGAGCGTGCGACCATCACACTACCGAGGCCATCGCTTACCCATCAATCATTCTTCATGATCTCTCAATGATAGCTATCATAGAAAGATTTCCATCAGGAGATGTTAAAAGCGGGACAATGAAATTCGCCCGAAGCATAAAATATTTCGATGAAAGATGAAATTTTGACAGCTGAAAGCTCTTGTGGCTTGACCTGGGAGACAGATTGACATGTCATTGATATCCACCGAATAAAACTAATGAATTTATATTATATACGTCTGAGGAGGGCTAGCTTAGTGGATGCTTGTGTAGTGCATCAGAAAGCGAGGTGCTTATGAATGCCTTGGTTCGATACCTCCTCCAACTTTCTTATAGAACGCCTTAGGGAACGCCTCGAGCTACCACCTGGATTGCTGTTGGGAGACTCGTCTCAACCAGCGTTCTTAGACAATCAAAAGAGTAGAAAATTATCAAGCAGCAGTTAAAGCCAGATGGAAGATATTCGAAGAAATTTGTGGAGGAGGAAGTGGGGGAGGGAGGACGAGTCGAGTAGGGGTGCTGGGATCGGCACAGCAGATTTTGATGACGAGTCCTGTGGAACGAGAAATGGGTTCTTTTACGTTATTCGGAAACAGATGAAAAAAACCACTCCTGTCGATGGACAAGTAGATCTCATAGGAGTGTTAGTAATCATCCAAAGCTCAAATCTCTCGCTACTGCGCTACATGCTCATTTTCTAAAGAGACCCTTGTGACTCTGCCTCTATTCTCCACAAAATCTCGTATTATCCAAGTCAATCGTTTTATTTGGAGTTTCTTTCAAAGCGGAGAGAAAATTCCCAGTTGAATAACAAGCTGCAGCCCACTTGTCTAACGCGCTAGGCCATCGATCGATCACCCCGCCCTCTTCCCCAGCCCGTAGACAAGCCGGTAAACAAGCGCGCCGACTAGGTGAAACTCGATCTTATTTCCCATGTTACACTGCAGTGAAAAGGTTTTTCCAGAAAATAATCACAGCGCTAGAATCACTGAAAATTACGCTATCGAATGATCACTAATAGTCTATGGAAGGAACTCTGTCCGCCGAGTTGTAAAACTTCTCTTTCCCTTATGGCCCTATCAAAAGAGCTCTTTCAAAAAGCAAACACATTTTTGAACTCTTCGAGAGTTGCACTATCTAAAGAGTACTAGCAGTCCAAGATGGAGCTTTTGTCCAGCGAAATATAAACAAGATAAGATGATAATAAGCGTGGTCTTGCGAAACATAATTTTACTTTGGATTTTACAGCGTAATAAAAGGATGGTTTGAAAATTGACCACGTAGCTCTGTAGCCAGAGATTTAAGCCCTCGAACGATTAATATCAATTCTTGAGCAAAGTATAGGGCCAAATAGGTCGATACTCTTCTGCTCCGGATAACGGAAAAGAACCAAAAATTGAAGAAGATATTACAGAGATGATTCCAATTAAGAATCGATTTGCAGAGTTGATGCACATTCCACTGTTCTCAATGAACTGTTTGAAAACTTACGATGTTCAAAAACCTGAAATGAAAAGTTTTTACACGAAAACAGCTACTCGGCCATAGTTCATCGACAACTTCCACAGAATCCGTCGATTCTGCTTCTGAGCGCTGGTCATACTGCTATTCTACCAACGAAAAATCTCAAAGGGAACAAAATTGCCAGCATATTAGTATCCTTAGGGAGCCAGAATTTTCTAACACAATTATATCTGTAAATAGTTCAATGCGCAAACAAACACAGAATTGTCTCGCGCAAAAAAAAAAATGTGAAGATGGGACCAATTGTCCATAGACAAAAAAACAAGGCAAATTTTACAGTGTAGATGGAATTTTATTGCGCAATCCGTTTAAGAGTTCTTCAAAATTTCCCAAACTATATGTATTACCATCACATTGCTAAAGAGTAATAAGATAAACATTTCATGTAGAGAACATAGATTTACGTGAGAAAAATTCAAGAAAGGGACTTACATGTTCATACATCTACACCAACTAATACAATAGTGGTTCACCATCGAATGGTACCGAAATTCAAATACGCCGGTTTTTTACCACTCTTCTCAGTCCTCAATCACTAACCGTAAAGATGCGGGAAACATGTCATGATCAACCACCGCTGTGAGCACAGAAAATGGGCAATAGGACGAATTTTTAAGCATGAAACAAAATTACCCGTATCCAATAACGACAATACGGGGGCAGTTCCTGGAATATACTTACAAAGATTTTGGGTCTACCAACCGAAATCCATCGACTGAGAAATGGTGATAGAGTAGCGTCATTGTACATTGTGATATCACCACATACGTGGTCCCTCCTTTTTTGAAATTCTTCTGAATGTTTACTGCGAAATTCTAGAAACACTCGATACAATGGATCAATTTTGTTCTACCAACCGAGATCCATCGACTGAGAAGTGGTGATGGACCAGTGTCATTGTACACTGTGCCATCACCACATACGCCCACCCCCCCCGATGCTACAATGCAGGGCTCAATGTGGTGCGGGCGTGAGTCACTGACGAGGAGGGGCGAGACTTCCGAAGCAGCGTTGTGTGGCCCTGGCGTACGAACCTCGCTTGAGCTTTGAACATTCTTTTTTTTTTGAAATTACAAAGAAACGATTCTCTCAAACAAGAGGTATAATGGAAGCACAGTACCGTATAACTTCTCATTTATTAGAAAAATAAACACGATTATGAGAGATGTCTAGGAATTGACGATTTAGTTGAGCCGGGTAGTAGTGATTGAAATACACCAAATATCAAAATCTTTGGCAACAGCTGTCTCGTAATTATACTTGTGTCCTTCGATGCTAGAAGTTGAATTGTTGTGTAACCTGCCCAAATGATGAAGACGCTGACTGCATGAGTTCGAGTAAGATATACTTATTTCTAGTAAGGGATGCCGATGGCGGGACGTCCAGTCACACTGAGTCAGTGTCAAAAACCATCGAGTTGGGAAGCTCCAAGTCAAACAAAACAGCGAAGATTTGAAGTCGAAGTCGGATACTCACTTAGAAATCCAGTCTGTTTTAGCAAAGAACATTTAAGTGATTTTTGAGTGTATTATTGGAAAAATCAAAACTGAAGCGAAAGAGAAGTGTCTTGCAATCACGCGTACCCGAGGCGACATACCTCAGGTAGATTTTCTTGCAATCATCAAGGCACAATGGTGAATCATAAGCAATTTTGCGAGACTGGTCTCCGCTAATTTGAAGACTTGCGAAGAACATAAAGATATGTGTTATGGAAAACGCTTGTTACTTTGTGTTGCAAATTCTATTCTTTCTTTTATCTAGTTTCGAAAAACTAGAAATTGTTCGATTGTGTGAACTGGATGTCAATAAGACTCGTACACGCTCTGAAGGCAAAACCTCCAAAACGTCGTTCTTGTTACTGAAATTTATTGTACTCTACAAATTTTCAAGTTATCAAACTCAATTCTATTTATCAAAAAAAGGGAATGTTTGCTTAGTGTTATACTTATTCGTTAATTACCTCTGTAAAAACGATTATTTCTCCTGATGTCACCCCTTTTGCTGAGAATTAATGCCAGTAAATGACTCCGCTCGTCGTGAGGTTGTGCAGATTTGACTGTGAGGAGTGATTTCCACTGAGCATTCGATAAGTGCACGAATTCTTCTTGGTACGAATCCGACGAGAGTACCGTTTGTCAACAGTGTTCTATGCCTGATTTTTGCTGTGGCCCTCTCAGTAGACCATGTCAATATTTTTCATAAGAAAATCTTGTCTTGTGTTGGGTTGCTCGGTTTTCTGTGTCTATCCTTGAATTGCAAGATCTACGCGACCAGTATTCTGAGGTGACAATTTGGATAGTAAAGTACTGAGATTCTGCAATAAAATGTGAACACGGTGAACGTAGAAAATGAAATTATGGTGATAATAACGAGAATAAAAAACGAAAACCCAGATGCAAAATAGAAACACTGCAACTATTGTTAGATAAAGCTGACTTGATGGATCACAAATCCACAGAACAGAATATATTTTGCTGACAGTCAAATGACATTATAATGGAAAGAACACTGAACGCAGTTGATAGCGAAAGATGAAACACCTGAAGTGATTAAAAGTATCGCGCGGGCAACGTGAAGTGGTTATAGGTTGCGCACAAGCACATTTTCACCCACGACAGACATAGAATCACATATAATTGTAATTGATCACCAAAACGGTTTGGCACGATAGTTTCTGACCACCGGAGAATCCTATACAATACATACATGAACCACTGCCAAAAGACTCATGAGCCGTTAACTATGTGAAATCATACTGTGGCGAGAGCTAATGTTCTATGAGATCGTTCAAAACTTGTCCTCTTGGCTACTGACGACTACCAGACAGTAGCATGCACACAGATTTTAAAAATTGTTCACTGAAGTGGACCTCGCCAGAACAACCATTACTAATGCATCTGAATACGATTTGACAGCGCTGTAACAAGAAATTAGTGACTTTTTGAACACTCACGATTTAAAGCTGCGACAACCGCACCATAACCGCTTCCTCTGTCGCCTTTATCGTAAAAATATTCATCGTATAACTAGAAAATATAACACTTTGCATGCACTCTAACCTTCAACACGAATATAGAGATTCATCATTATAACCCCAGGTTTCACCAGCAGTAAATAGCAAAATTTGATGCAAACTATTGGTTTTTCCAAGAGGTCACATTGCAGTCGCTCATTTAGTTCTGATGTGGGTGTCTCTGTATTGTATACGATCCTAAACTCTTTCTATGTACTTTTAGGCACTTAACAGCTGTCTATTTGATTGAAAGTGCAAGGTACAGCCTGTGGCTATGTACACGCACCTACACATGAATCTATAGATACGTACATTCTTTTACAGAAGTAACGAAGCGACAAAATATAGCCAGGGAATATTCGCCCATCGGTTTGAAATCATCGACTAGAAACGTTCGCTGTGAAGTACACTACAAAACTTTAAATTTAGGGCGTATAGAACATATACAAAGAAGATTTCATAATGCTGCACATATCCTCCCACAAGCAAGAAAAATATACGACAGAACAACCATTCTCACGAAATTGCACCAAGGAACGATGAAGAAGTAGGAAAACTGTTCAATTGCTAGTGCTAGTGGTATACAAGAGTTTCTATATTATTAGTTAATTCCTCAGCCAAATTTATGACTAACACTGATGAAGAATGTTAAAGCTGGCAAATCCAACGAGAGGATCGGTCTTTGAAGTAACGAGAATTGAAGAGAAAGTTGTTTATTTATCATGGAGACATCGAACAATGGGCAAAATCCATTGTTTTAGTGCCGCATAGAATTCGAAATATTTTGTTGGTTAAGTAAACGATTAAGTATGTATAAAAGTGAGACGAATCAATGGGATGTTCAGTTTTCATTTCTCGTATAGGCTTGGTAAAAATCTTCTTTATCTTTATCTCAATCGTATTTGATTTTTCAGTATGAGGATACTACTGTTTGGATGTCTTATCGCCCTCGTGAACAGCGAAAGGAACTTCGAAGAAAAGCTAAAGGAAGGAAGCGAGTTACTCAAAAATGTAAGTATTGTTACTCAATCAGAGCATATGTTAGAGTAATGGTAGTTGAAATGATCTTTCTTTCTAATCATCCACTTTCCATAGGATCCAAGTGCGGGTGATACGATGCATTTTCTCGAGAAATTGCACAGCATGGAGGAAGAAATTAAAGAAGATTTTGGTACATCTGATGAGTTAAATGCCGATGTAGTGGAAGCGATAAAGGTGAACTTTTAAGTTTAGTGATCGATGCTGGTGATTTAATGAGCCTGAGACTTTAGAAATATGCCGACATGGAACAGGCTCACATAAAACCCTTGGGTGATACAATCGAAGAAGTCAACAGAAATAGCAAAGTCGATATTGCGTTGTACCAAGGAGATATCATGCTGACCAAGTTCGCCTAATTCCAGAGCCTCCATAACCGAGAGTTTTGTTGAGTAATGTCCGCGTTGGTTTTCAGAAAGCAAGCTGATGAGATTATGGAAGACATCGAAGATAACGGAGGCAATCGAAGAAAACGGCAAGCATTCCTTGACGAAAACTATCCGAAAACTATTTGGTCTAACGGAATGACTTACGCATTTTGGAACTCATGTATGCCTCTACATGCTCTATTTATTCAAAGTAGTGATATAAACGCCATTTCAAACAGCTTTTACATCGTAGTTCAGCTGCCACAGTAAGAAGGATTTTCCAAAGAGCTGTCACAATATGGGGCACGGAGACCTGTATTAACTTCGGCGAGAGCCGCTCAGGTGAGAAGAAAGTAGGGTCGAATAACTATTGGATTTTTTAATGCTCATTTATGATAATTCCTGATTTACTCGTTTAAGCAAAACACGAGGTGTTACATTAAACTTTATAAAGTTTAATGAAACATTTCGTGTTTTGCTTGAAGAAGAAAATCAGAAATTATATTGAAGCATGCCGAGGTTAATAGACAGTCGGTCTTGGGGCTCATTTAATACTCAACAAGCGAAATTATAGCGAAACCCGAAGGAGATAGAGTGATGGTTGTGGAAAGCGTGGGATGTTGGTCACATATAGGAAGAATTGGAGGACAGCAACTGCTATCGCTTGGAGCTGGATGCGAACATGTATGTTCGACGAACACTCTCTAAACATTTGCATTCAGAATTTTTTTGTTGGGCTTTGAAGTTTGGATTGGATATGAGAAGACCAGGATAACTCGTAATATTATGAAATCTTCACATCGCTTAGATTGGAATCGCCGTGCACGAGATCGGTCACGCCTTGGGTCTCTTCCATACTCAGTCAAGGCACGATCGTGATCAATTCATCACTCTCTATGAGAACAATATCCAGGTAGGTTAGGGTAAACGAAACATAATAAAATTGTATTCACATAATTTTAGTCGGGCTGGGCGAGTCAATTCGTCAGACAAACCGAAAATACTAACTACAATTATAACATAACCTACGACTACGGAACTGTAATGCATTACGGAGCAACCAGGTTAGCAAAATTCACATTAGTTTGGTAGTAACTAGCAATTTATAAAGATTTAAATTCAGTTCCTCAGCCAATGGTGAGCCGTTCATGATACCTCGCGACGTCTTATTTTTGCCAACCCTTGGGTCACATTTTCTTTCGTTTTACGAAAAACTTATGGTCAATTTGCACTATAAATGCCTAGGTAAGGAGACCTTCGTTTTGAAATGTAAAAGACCAGCGTTTTTGCTATTACACAGTAATTTTTTTAAAATTTTAGACAACAATTATTAGTCATTCTAGACAAATGCGCTGCGGAGTCGTCAGCAAAGTGCGAGAACGGTGGGTTCCCTCATCCAAGAGACTGTTCGAGATGCAGCTGTCCCAGTGGATATGGTGGAAGACTCTGCAATGAAAGAGTAGAAAATTTGAAGCATATTGCCTTAAAATCACTTACTTTTCTAAGTATAAATAATCTAATGCAATTTCTTTCAGCCATATGGGTGCGGTAAGATCCTGACAGCGACGGATTCATACGAAACGCTCAACGACACCGTAGGCCGATGGGATTACGATCCTGATGGCGACAATGACGAATTTTACATGTGTCACTATTGGATCCAAGTTTGGCTTTTTATTGTTCAAAGACTAAATTAACGGTCATATTCTGAGAGAAAGGTGTTCTGTTCAAGGGGCCTCCTGGCTCAACAATTGAAGTGATATTAGACGACTACACTGTAAATTTGGGCGTTGATGGATGCATCTTCGCTGGTGTTGAAATTAAACTTTGGCAGACAAACGCCACACTGGTTATAGGTAAACGCCAATGAGTTTCGACTTTTATAACACAAACTTCGAACACTGTTTAGATTCTGCTCTCCTAAATACGCTGGAACGACCTTAGTGTCCACGCACAACATCGTCCCTATAATTACGTGGAGCAGAGTCTATCAAGCTAACACCGTATTGCGCTACCGAATTGGTATAGATTACAATATTTTTTGGTATTTCTGCTTATGGTACATGTTTGAAATGCTTACAAATCGTTGATGAAAACGTGAAATGCTACAGCTTCCTATGGTTCGGCAACGTCTAAATCAACATCTGAGAAAACATCTCGTCCACAGCCGTCGTCTAAGAAGACACGTCGCACAACCTTCAAAAAATCTGGTCTTAATACTAAATTTGTTGTTTGAAAAGAGTTCCACAGTACGTTCTATGAATAAAGAGATAAAAGATGACGTTTTGCAATCGCAATCTAATTTTTTAATTTATAGCAGATTGTTCAAATTATAAAGTTATATTTCAATTCTTACAAACTTTTTTGCTGAAAAAATAATTTTTTTATATAAATAATAAGTAATATAATATTATAATATTCTTTTGAATGCTTAAGTACAACAACTAGTGGTTTTCAAAAACACAGTTACTAAAGGAATGGTCGAGATTTAAGCTATCTAAAAATTTTCAAAAGTCTAGCAGAAAAGCTTTGTCTAGTAATAGATGTCTTAGTGCAAAAGGTAATTTCATTTTTAATGTTACAGCACATTGATAACGCCATTTTGAGTAAGGTATACCCTCGGAGTTGAAGAGATTTAAGGTGTCGAGCAATTCTTGAAGCTCTTAAGAGAATAAAAAAAAACCTTTTTCCCAAGAGGTCAAATCAGGATGCAGATATCGAAAGTGATCCATATTACCGAAACCAGATATTCTTTTGGCTGTCGCAGCGGTACAGAAAGTTCTTTCTGAAAGCCAAGTACACTGTTGTGAAATTTTTAAGATTTGACCTATCTAATGATTATGAATTGCTTGCGAAAGAAAAACTTTATTTGGTGAGATATACGGGATTGTGAAACAGAATCTTATTTCGACTGTTATAGCATAAAAACACACTATATAAGAGATGAAATATGTCATTCAAATTCACTTGATTTTAGTTATCGAATAATTTCCAAGTTGCCAAGTGTTTGTAATCACGTCTTTTTAAAAAAGCTCAAACGGGGTAGAAATTACGGGAAAGATTCGCCATAATTCCATCTCATTTCGCATACCATAGCTAAAAGTGAAGAAATCAAACGAAATTAAGCATAGATCAAAGAAATGGTAACCTGAAGTGCACTAATAGTCAGAAAAATAGTAAGAATTATCGTTGAAATGGGATCGCATGCAATAAGCAGCACTATTTTTGACAAACTATTTATCAAGTTCCAATTTCTGCCCAATGTGTGAAATTCATGTACTTTATGCAATAAGATTTATGAAAACTGAAAGAAATAAAAGATAAATTTGATTGGATTGTGGACAATTATAAATTTTATACCAAAGAAATATGCGACAAAGGTTCCATAGCTTGCTCGTATATATTTGATTTTTCGATCTGAACTTGTGAATTAATAATGAAGCAACTACGTTAATTCTAATAGAAATAACCTTATTGAGGTATTTTCTATCACATGTGACTGTTTATTAAGATAGATGTCCCATCAGTTGACGAAAAAGTGCAAATTTCATTATAAAACTACCACGTTGGCCATGGAGTAGGCATCGCAAGAATTTCTTCGTAGCTGTCCGAGCCACCCGCCCGCCGAAAATGGCGCCGCCCTCAAAGAGGTATAAGACAGTTGCTTTGATAAGGGCGGTACGTTACGAGATCATGTGATATATGTCCGAGTCTCTATTTAAACAACTCAGTGGAAGAATTATAAAAGCAGTGAGTTTGTTAAAAGCCGAATTTGTGCTTGAAGCGCTATAAATTTGGATCCTTAAATCCTGATAAATTCAACGATGTATCTTTTTTGTAAGACCTTCGTACAGCGCTGTAACCTTTCAATATAAAATTACGTTTCACAAGCGCAGCACATATCGCATTTGTCTCGTACGGCAGAGCTTTTCTCTTACAGTAGCGGTGACCAATTGATAGAGTAAGTTTCGACAATTCTAACATTGTGCTTGCCTTCTGAAAAACCGTTTTTAGCACTGTAGCAAGGAAAATGAATTGGCCAGGATGTTTGATGGCTGCGGTCTATGACGGCGATCGATAGACCGCGAAGACGCGATTCCTACATAGGGTGCGATTGTTTGCCATTAAATATAGAACTTCTCTTCGTCTTCTGTAGACACCATAGTAACATATTACACTGGTGCTTGAAGATTTCCTGTACACGTTCATATACCTTGCGTGCTTAGACTAAAGCTGGTTTGGTTCAGGCTTCTACTTAGGCTTAGTAGCGGATTTATTTGGCAATACATAAAGATAATAAAAAACCTGAGCACTAAGGTGGTAGGGTGGAGTTTATTCGAAAAGTTCAGTGGGGAAGAAACTTGAAAATCGCCACGAACTTTGAGTAAATTTGCAAATAAATTACGACAGTTCTCGAGATAACGCGCTGCACTTGTGTAACATAATTTTATTTGAATGCTACAATTTTGTAAGGAGGTTTCCCTACAAAAAATTTCTGATTTTCCGAGATCTAAGCTTTTGAATCAATACTGATAGTTTATTGAAAGATCTTCTCCAGTAAAAGAGTTAAATCAACAAATCCTCGTCCGAGGACGGAAATGATCCACTTTTAATTACATGTGTGGAATAAACTTTGTATGCTAATGTTCAAAAATCTACGAAGTGTTCGATGTTTTACATGTGCCAAACTTGTAAGCCATTGGAGCACAACAATTTCATTCATCATTCTATCATATTATTTGTGATAAATCATTACACAGTGAGGAGCATCTCAAAGTGTCAAAATTCATTGCTCAAGCACACCACAGGAGGTATCTCTGTGTCACCATCACTAGATTGAATCTTTGTGATGAAAACTCCCGTCAGCTCGTGCAAAATGACGGTTCTTGTAGATATTCAGTGTAAGGAGCAAAATGGCTTCATATAGTAATCAGATCCACCTCAGAGAATAAAACAGGGGATGATTTTTACACACACTGAACTTCTCAAATGAGTGAAAATCTGCATTAATGTTCTTTTTATCACAATGCATTTTTAGCCTTTTATGAAGCTTGTTATGGGCAGTTATACAGCACAAGAGACGTGTTTTGGTCATAAGACCTCTTCAAATATCCGCGAGGAGCTGAGTGGACGAAAAGGCACCGTACAACAGATGAGGCTGTAAAGATGAAACTCGTGTCTAACACTAAGTGCTCACAACAGGCCACATGAAAGGTTCAAAATACGTGCCAGATTATGCTGTTCTTAAGCGAGGTCTCAAATAGTCGATTGGCATGTTTGTTACAAAGGTTCTTTCATCAAATATATTGTATGCGTCACCAACATGGGCGCAGATCGTATTGGATGCCAGAAAGCCAACATCCACTATGTACAACAACTCCTAGCCGCTCACGAAACCTCATCCGAGCCTTGCTCCACTCCAAAAGAATCGACTCTGTGCCTGAAAAGTGTGAAGCCACCAATATTTCAATCGAATAAATGTTATCGAAACAACGTCATACTATTCATTCTTCGAAGTGCTATCCACTTCTCTCGTTTCTGATATGGGTGGCTAGGTGGTAAATGCAACTTTAGCGAATGTACTTCTAAGCCACTGACTGCTGCTCAATCAATGAAAGTGCAATACAACCCATATGTACGCACTCACACCTACACACGGATTCACGGATACGCACTTCTATGTATTTAGGCTGCAAACGGCTATTCACTCCCATGGATTCATGATCTGCCGGGTGGTATCTATTACCGTAAGGCATAACGAAGAATGTAGAGTGAATTAGTCGTATAACTTAATGTAGGGCTGCCTGCTTTCTAACAATAATGAACATATCAGAGAGGCTATCATAGCGACGGTTACTTTCAGTAAACGGAATGACGCAGTAGAAAGATCATTATCACAACAGTGAACCATGCAACCATTTAGAGCTACGAAGGCTACTCAGGACGTATGAAATATTCAAATAATGGTCATAGAAAAGCCATTTCATACCTGAACTTACTACCGTTGAACAATGGCGTGAGGCTGTTTAACAATAGTGGGCATATCAAAGAAGATATCATATCATAGCGGCGGCTAAATCCTAATACATGGAATGTACACACGGTAGAGAGACCATCGTCACTACAGTGAACCAAGTAACGATGTAAAGGTAAGAACGTTACTCAGGGCATCTGAAAAGTGAAAATAATGTTTATGGAAAAAACACTTAAATGAGGTGGCTAACGTTGAATAATGGGATGAACGCCATCGTTGATATAATTAACACATTCTAATGAGCCCAAATGAGTAAATATCGAGTAAGGCGGACATCAGTGGTGAGCAAGAATCTCTTTCCCAACACATGAAAAGTTCGTTTAAACATTTCGCCTAAAATTCTAAACAGATAAACTAAACAATGATAAAATCCTTTGTTTCAGTGGCGAATGGAATTCAAAATATTTTGGTGGTTAAGTAAACGGCTAATGGTAAAATGGGTATAAAAGTGTAGCCAATCAATTCGGGATATCAGTTCTGTTTCTTTGCCCCCTTTCAACTTCATTGTTGTAATATACTATTGAATTTGCTCAAATATTGAAAAAATTTTGACTGAGTCCAAATCAGTTAAAATCAACCAATTATTCGAGTAAGCAAAGATTTTTAGATTCTTTTCGGTTATAAGGGAACAAATGATTATTTGACCTCATTCGCTGTTCAAGATTTTTCCATAGGAGTGTTAGTAATTATTTGAAAGCCTGATTCCCACTCGAACCACATGTGGCCGGTTTTCGGAAGACCATTTTATAATGATGTAAGGTTTCAAAATAAAATTTTGTCTCACATCGACCCCGCAATTCAATTATTGCTCCGCTGGAAGCACGATAAGCACGTGAACGTGTGCAGAGAATTTTTTTATTACCAGAGTCAGACGTTTAATGTGGAGTTTCGAGAAATAATCCCATGTTGAATGACAAAAATCGTGTTTTCTCATGGCCCGCAGAAGGGCCATTCGATTGACTGGCGTATTGAAACGGCCACATACGCCTTGGGCCCCGCCCGCAGCTATGTTCCCCTTGCCCGCTCATGTGAATTTGATCTTATTTTTCCTGCTGCACTGCAGAGAAACGGTCTTTTAAGGAAATAAGCACAGCATTAGAATTAGAAACGATTACGCTATCGAATGATCACCGATAGTTCAAAGGAACATCCCCGTCTTGCGAGAAATATGCGCGTGTAGAATATCATTTTATCTTGAACTTTACAGCGTTATGTCTTCTCGAAAAGAGAAAAGAGAAAAACGAGAAGAGTCTTTTCGAAAACCGAATATGTGCATTTTCAGTGAGAGATTCAATCTTTCGATTGAAACTAACACACACATGGAAATTCTTGTATCGTGAATGAGATCGAATATTCGCATGTTCCCTTATAGCCAAAAAGTAGCGATTTTCATGAGAATGTCGACATGCCATAATGACAGTGCTGGCTATCAGGAAGAGGTTGCTGATTTGATGCCTTAACACGACACTTCACAGCGGTCTTTTGCTGCTACTTTCTGGTGTCTATTCGCATTGAAGGTTCTTCTTTGGGCATGATTATAGTGAAAAAAAGCGCTCAGTCATCTTATACATCACTATTTCTTGACGATAATTAGATTCATGGGGTAACAAAGGAACTAACGCAGAGGTTCGGCAAAACTGACTGCATCCACTTCTACATGAGTTCTCATAAAATGTTGCACACTGTGAAAAAAATACTACGTTTTCGAATCCGACTTTAAGAACACCGTCGAAGGAAATGCGAAAAAAATTTGGATATGCGTTGAGACTTACGTTTCGTGTCAAAAGTAGAGAATTGTCGACAATTGAGCTTTTTCTGATACAATAACTACGTCTATAGAAGAACTTTGGCTCTGGTCGACATCAAAAACAAGACGTGCTGTGAAGCGTTGTGGTTGAGGACCGAACCGACAATCTTCCTCCACAAGGCGCGCGTCGCCAACCACTCAGCACTACGGACTGGTCTGGACGTGCGAGTGGGGCGATTACACAGTAATTCTGTCGTGCCCAAAGGGTCAATCGAGTCAAGTGCATGACACATTCTAATGGAGTGATCAGTACTAGAACCCTTGTACCATCACATCATTTGAGATTTCTTCTTAAAATCTCATCAGTATCTAGTTTAATGAATAGGCATCATGGTGTATTATTTATTTTTTTTTTGTTTGGCAGAATTCCTTGTTAAACGTACCTAGATATTTTCAGCAAACGATCAACTGTGGCATGTGAGACAAAGTGCTACAAGTGGCAGCAAGTTCTAAACAATTCTGGTGAATCTTCGAGAGATCATTATGTTAGATCTTAGTCGTATTTTAGCACTTTGGTTGCCATAAGGAGGCGTGTGGAGCGGCTATTAGAGGTGCCTTGCAACTCACAAGTAGCCGTTGTTTCGATCCCGTATCCCAGGCTCACCGAGCTTTCCATCCCTCGGGGTCGGCAAAAATTGTTACCACATTTATCTGAAATAATGCCAAAGTTGACTTGATACATCAGTAGGCCACCGCGAGTCATTGTGAAGGCCAGATATGTATTCAGTCACCTTACACAATGCTTGTCAAGGTCGATTGCATGACACATCCCTCAGGGTTTGTTCAACGCTGAAAGCTACACCCTTCATCTATGTACCGTCAGATTTTTACGACGAACTAGACGAAACTTGGCTAAGAGGCCTGCGATCATAATTTACTTTCCCTCTAATCAATGAGAACTCGTTTTCCTAGGACATTGAATCGTTGTTTTTTAATCTACATTCTGACGTGAACCTCAGTGTAGACATTTTAGGTTCGTTCTCGGTAATGACATTTCGTGGCTGCTACAATAATTTGTTCGACATGATGAATCCAACTACTATTCCAGTTCCTGATAGCAATTTTTGTACATCGAGTGAGGTACGAGCATTTGGCTAGTGATAAAGTGTCGTTTTTTTTGTTCGAAAAAAGAAGTTGTGTTTGGAGCTTTTTCAGACGGATTACCTTTGTATATTCCAAAATTTTCAAGACCCTGAATTCAAAAGTGATCTCAAGCTTGAAAATGAGTCTGCTTTGCTTCGGTAAACTCAATCCGAGGCATGAGTATGATTGTACATCAATATGCCACACTCCCTCTCTTACAAACTTCCGTATCTCGTCGAAAGTGAAAAAAACCACTACTACTCTTAATGGCATAAATAATCTCTAAAACCTTTCTAACCTCTCAAAAATGTATTGAGTTGCAGTGTGAAAAAACGTTAGTCGTAGCAGCTGTACACTGAGAGCTGCCACTGAGCAACTCGCGAGTCTCTACGACGATCAGGAAACACTCTAATGAAAAATTCTACACTGAACACATAATCTTCTGAAAAAGAACAGAGTTAGTTGAAAGAAGAACCGGATCTGTAGACGTTGTCATAGAATATATACATTTTCTCAGCAATATCCTCGTTTTCTTGTTATGCTATCAAGTCAAATGAGTGCATGTGGCGCAGTGATTAGAGGTGCTCCGAGTCCCACACAAGGTCGATAGTTCGATCTCGCGCTCATAGCTCACCAGGCCTTCTATCCCTCCACGTTCGGTGAATTGCTACCACTTGTCTGGAGGATAACCAGCACTGACTTGATTGCAACGCTAGGCCACCGCGAAATTGTAGAGGCCAGATATTCATTCGATCACCCCCAGGCGAAGCTAAAATTGAGGACTAATGCATGGTGCATTCCTCAAGGATTGATAAACGTTGAGAGCTTTATCCGTCTTATACTTTTATCACTACAAAACACAGATCTTTTCGAATGCAATTTCTTTTCTCAATTTTTCTAAAGGGCTTCATTTTTGGAAAATCTTGAACATTTTGCCAGACATACTAGTCTTCATGTGTGTGTATCGTTGTTTTTGAGACGCCCAAGCATGTGAGCAACATTGAATATTGAGCATGTGAACCATTAAGTCTGCAAATTTTTACTCATAAATTACACTGTAAACTTTACTTTATTCATTAGATTTGGTAGTCATCCATGTCAATTACAAAACATGCATTGAGATCTCATAAGAAAATGTCCTACCATTGTGAAACAGCAACTTTTTGGCATCATTCCATAAGAAAGAACCTCTCGCAGACTTTCAAAGCCTGCGTTCGTAAGTGTTGTGAATGAAAGAATTGTTGCCTAGTTTGGCATTAAGTCTGGTCCGTAAAGTAATCCTATTGATAAATCACTCGACTTGAGACATCGAAGCCATCTGCTCTCTGTCGTTAAAAAAGAATTTAGTCGCAGGTTTCCAAGAAGCTACTCAGTTTAGTGATTTGAAGCTTAAACGTGCTGTTTAGGCGCAACTGACGTGTCTTTCCGACGCCTCAATCCTAGAAGATTCCTGTTGGTGCGACGGCGATTTCTGCAACGGTGGCAGCATACATTTCGCTTTTGAGATTTATTGTTGTTTTCTGTATTATTATCAAATATTTATTAGTGTTTTCTGGTTATGAAAGCAAAAAATCACTTTGGCCTTCAGGACTTACCCTAAGTTTTCCGTAAAATTCAAGAAAACATTGTAGCACAACATTTTGCACGGATGCTCGCCTCATTAGAGTTTATGTTGATAGTTTTTATATGGAAATCAGCCACTCAATATGACCATAAGATTGAGCACGTGGGAGCAGCTTTTTTATGAAATATTGTTTTAGTGAATTACTGACCACTCCAAGAGCTCACGAGGCTCTCATTCCTGTGATATCGATTGAATAGTACTAGGATTTTCTGAAATCAGCTATCACCTTCCAATCCACATGAGAGCTGCACAAAACGGTATTTCAAGATTCCCTAAGAATCAACGCGATCAGTATCCAAAGACAACTATAAATGGGCGAAAAATCTGCAAGCAACAGCCGAAACCGCACTTGAAAAGCCGATCCAGGTAACAAGTATCACGTGACCTGGTCATAGGTCGATTAGACGGAAATGAATAAGATAGTGAGGCAGTGTATATGGTAAATTATTCGTGGCATGTGCCGATCAGATTGGCACCTGCGACACTCCACGCTCAACGTTCTTCACAAGATTTTTTGATCTTTATTCCTGTCCCCTAGCACGGAACAACTACGTAAGGTATGGCTATTTAATTATTAAGGAAATGGTAACATAAATTCACCTTCGTAGGAAAGGAAATAAGCTGCTGTTATAAAGCATAGCGTGTACGAACGATATGATACGACAGAAGTTCAGCATGAAAGTGTATATTCTTGGGAAAATGTTACTGTTACCAGAAATAGCACTGAAAATTTACATGAAAAGAAGAATTAAGCCGAGTTAGGTGTATGAAAAAGAAGAAATAATGAGACTTTATCTGTACCTCGGAATGCTAATTATTTCTCTATCTTTGAGGAGTGATAATCCTCAATTATTTAACCACTATCTTTGCTTTGCATCATTTTATCAGACTATCCGATAAATTTGAGAAAGTCCGTCATATTCATTTTTCTGGTTTCCCGTGAGCAGTCGGCTCCCATGGACACTGATGAAACCGAAGTTAGTTCTTTACTTCTTGAAATTCGGACATTTGGTTCTGCACAAACATCATCTACTGAATGATTTGGTCATTGAGTGTCGCTAGATACAAATGGCAAACACGCAAAGGTGAATCTGACTGGCTTCGTCGCCGCCGTCGTCGTAAGATAATCCTAGGAAAGGAGAAACTAGTCACCTTCTTCCCTTTATATGGTATCGCCCCTTCTATGAACTGACAGAACCGTAAGGGCCCGTACTACTGATGAGTCCGAAAGGTTAAACGTACGCCTAGCACTACCTAAGTGCTAAAATACATCTAATGAAAGGCTAAAGTTTGTTATCAGATTATAAATTGTTTTGAGCAAGGTATCAAAAATCAGTCGATTTTAAAGATATTATTCGGTTTACCAGCCATGAGAAATCGACCGTTAATCACTGTAATGACGGGTGATCTTATCACCTGATGATATGTGATCACTGCAGAGTGGAATGACCTTTCCACTCACGTGCTGTGTATCATCTTGGTCGTCGATTTTTTCGTATGTAGAGGGTATATCCCTTAGTAGTGCAAGCTTTCACCTTCCATGCCCTGTGTAACCCGAAATTGCCGACATACACTATCAAAGTCGCTTAACTTTAATGATTTGAAATGGTGATAAGCTCACAGCGGAACGATCCGTGTCACAATTTTTTGTTTGATCGATATGGGTCTTGTAGATGTCACACTGAGTTGAGTTGAGTGTAATGTCTTATGCAAACTGGTTAACGCTTAATTGGCTCACTTGGTGTGTGGCTGATATGAAGACAGACAGAAATTGCAGGAGAAAAGTTTGTAGACAAATCACTCAAGTCTTGCTGCCCAAATACTACCGAAAGTTGATCACAATGGTGATATAAGCTCTCTGAAAAGCTAGAGCACCAATAAATCACGAGATCAAATGGGAGTCAATGTTCACAATAATAGTCTGAAAACTCCGTGATTTTCATTTTTAGTAGGCTCTTGGTCGCTATTAAATTAGTAGCTTTTTATCAAAACGAACTGCACTTGTATCCACAGCTTGTTTTATCTATTTTACTGAAAATGATCTTATTTTTTGACTTGTTCAAAAAAATGTATTAGTCTGCTATTGCAGACAAAAAACAGCCGTCGAGGATGACCTACAAAAGTATTTGAGGTAAATTTCAATCTTATGGATAGTTTCTCATAGTGCGTACGAATGACAGATGTTATCATCTCTGTATATCAAAACTTAGATCGCTCGATTCTAATATGGAAACAGCGTCCCTCATTACTTCATACCCAACTCCTCTACGTGATACAGGTGTGTGCTCTCCACTACTATAGTTTTAAATTGAGAATTATCTTCAAAAGCCTACTTTTTTTTGAAGACTCAAATGGTTTCTCCAGTATGATCGCTCCCCAATCAGAAAGATGCTCTTCAAAATCTGCAGAACAGGAAGATGATTTAGGTCTGTTTCTTAAAAGTTGGCCTTATGTGTGGGCTTTTTCCAGCGCGTATATGCAACAGTAAATTTCAAAAAATATGGCGTCGATATGTTGCACTGAAATACATAAGTACTGATTGGGTGCAAAAGTAACTGCGGTGGCGTGCAAAATGGGCGTCAGTAGTGCAACGTGTTAGAGCATGCGCTCCCGGATAGAATGAAGTATGTGTTCGAGTCCCTCGAGACGCAAAAGTTTTGCACATCGCTCTACATCAAAGGGTATATTTGAAAGTTCGTACCACCTCTAGGAGAGGTTAAATAAAAAGAATTTCATTCAACTGTGGTTTGTTATTTGTAAAAATTTGCTGTTCTGTTAATGGAATATATTTTCAAATAAAAGAAGTGAAAGAGAAATTGAAATCGCAACTCTTCTGCATCAATTTAATCTTTACTTCATTCGCCACCAAATCGTTGGTAATCAAAGTAAACAGCTTCCTATTTGCCATAGGAATTGACGATGGAATCGTCCTTAGTCTAAAGTAGAACCTCGTAAACAAAAATGTTTTGATTATAGAGGATAGTAAAATATAGTTCCAAACATTACTGGAGATATTCGCCGTAAACGATTCTGTTGGTAATGTGAAATTTACTTACTGAACTATTTGCGATTGTATGAATTTTGACAACTATATAGTTGGTAGATATGATAATGGGTCTTGTATTAGAAATGAATAAAACCACTTCGTGCTATTACTTTTTTGCTATGGATTATGATTCAATATTCGTATTCTTTAACGAACAGTTCATTCCATTTTTTCCTATCCACATCTTTTTAGGTTCAAAACAAAGCAGCACATCGGAGAAGTCTGAGTTTTTGTTTTATTTTTCAATACGTTTATAATATATCGAGACTTGAATACCTGATTTCGTAGAAGGAATGATAGCAGAGCAATGATATAGTAGTGTAGTGGCTAGCGAGTGCTCCAAAAAGAGTGAAACGCGGGTTTCAACTTCTGCTTGAGGCCCGCAGTTTGCATATCAATCATTATTATTGGATGTGTGGTTATGACATTACGAAGTTGTTGTAAGAACACTAAAATAAGGAGTTTTTCATGTACGAAATCAAAATATAGCCTTTCGCTTCGATTGCTTTTTGAGATCTCGCTCAAAATAGTACTATCTAATGGCATATTTTGAGTCTTTTAGAAAATCTGTCATAGCACTTATACAGTCCAGTACACGTATTTCGGCCTTCCCGGCCTCGTCAGGCGCACGGTTCCTTTCGGTCCAGTCAGTTCGGTGGGGAAATATACCCCATGAAGAGGAGCCGACGCCGTAATACTTACACGTGTCGTCAAGTGAAAAATCACCGAACGGACAGTCTTGTGCACTCGATTACTCTTGGCTGGTAATCGTAGTATGACACTTCACTCTCCATAGAACTGATTGAATTGAAAGGCACCATGCAGTTAACGAGGCTGGAGGTCCGAACACGTGTAATGCCCTGTATAAGTGCCATGACAGATCCTCATAAAACGCTCAAAATGTGCCATCAGATCAAATTAAAACACTCGAAAGATTTTGAGATCCTACCAACGAAATGAAAGAATTTTGTTACATTCGACTTGAGGAAGTGAAGGCTCAAATGTAATGGGCCATATATGAAGTTTTTGCTTCAAAAATGTGTTCATACCAATTTCTAGATTGGCGCCTTCTAGGCAATATTTCAAAACAACTTCATCACTTACGCTCAATAAAAGATGGATTTAGTAATCTCGCTCACGTTTTTGTAGGATTAGTAATTAGTGACTCGTATTGATAAAGCCTGCTTTCAGTCTACATCGCCACTTTACCACTCCTGAGGTGACAGCATTCTCTTCATTGATTTCAACAAAGGTAAGCCTTGTTCATAAAGAATGGTCTAGTATCACTCTTAGCATAACAGCAATGATACTAGTACCGTATTATTAACTGTTACTGTGAATCATCTTTGAAAAAAGAGCAAGATAAATATAAAGTGGCCTGAATAAGAAATAAATGATCGTAAGAAGACTCTCACGAGTTTTGTGCTGTTCAGAGTCAACATCAGTCATCTCACAGTGCTGACCATGATGACACAAAGGATGGAATCTCATCACTACGTTACGTCACTTCATCGTCTGAATCGGTGTGTCAGGCTATTTTTAGAATCAGCGATAAGGGTATTGCTCGCATTGACATGACAAAATTCACTGACGCTTCTGCATTGCAATCTATTCATAACTTTTGACAGAACATTTCATCGCCGCGATTTTGAGGGGTCAAATGATGACAGATCAGTATAACAATCTGAAATTCTTAACACGCAGAGGAGTTGTTGATACGGAGTTGGGATAGCACTGAAGATTATCTGCTCCCAAGACAAGTTTTTCGTTGTCTCTTGCAGTTCTTTTACTATCCTGAAAATTACCACTTATTTTGTCATAGTGATAATTAGGGAACAGCAGGATGTGAGTAAAGTTGGACGAAATTATCCACTCAATCGTTGTACAGTTACCAACCATTTGGCTAAAGATAAAGCTATTTAAGCTGATCAATCCCTGAGAGATGGGGCCATGCATTCGTATTCAAGTTTTAGCTCCTTGTGAAGTGATTGCTAGCATATCTCGCCTTTACAGTGGCTCGTGTTGATCTACCGATGTATCGAGTCAGTGCTGCTATCCTCCCAACCAAGTCTCGTATCAATTACCGACCCCAAAAGGACGAAGCGTTTGTAGAGCCACGAGCGCGAATCCGAACAGTCGACCACATAGGCGACGCAGAGCAATTCCAATCACTGCGCATGCGATCTTATTACTAACCTATCACTGTCCATGTAGATTTCTTGCAGTTTGCATCTATGCAAATAGATGAGTGTGATAATATAATGTCGTCCTCAAAAGTCGATGAAGCGAACGGTGATCGCGTCGAAGTTACTTTTGGAGGTGATAACGGCGTACAGGTATGATTACTATTCTTCGCAGCTGCAATTTACTATTTACAAATTCACTAGTGATTCAGGTGACAGTTTCTTTTGTGGCGTCGGTTGATGGAGAGCCCCTTCGCTTGGCAAAGCACTGAAAAAAAACTAGCGTTGAATACTTCAGTTTCCAATGATTGCATAGTAATGACTTCGTTATTTACCTTTTCTCTTGAGCAACACTTGATGTGAATTGGGTTCAAACCACTTGACAGTATCTCGTAACAACCGTATTGTAGATTTGAACTGTATCCAATAAAGTTTCCGAGTTTTAGCATCATTTCTGAAATGGTTTTGAAATTGAAAAGAGACACAAAATGACAAACTTTGAGCTAAAATTCAGGCAGTTGCAATCATGTTCAGCAAAAGCAGTTTTTTTCTTACAACACTGGATAATTTTCTTCACCTCTAATTCATTTCAATATTTGGCTCATGTTTCTCCCTTTTCTCCTATTCCGCGAATCGCAGTACTCCTAGCATTCAACTCGCGTCCTCTCCTGCTTGAATATTTCATCTTCTTCACGAACGGCATAAGATATTGGTCGAGCACGGCTCCTTGCAATCGCGAGGATAGCCAGGCTGGAAGGCTGCGTAGGCGTTCGTTATTGATTGACGGTAAGTGTCGGGAGGCTATGGGACCAATTCTACGTCGACATGATTCTAAATAATTTTTCTCCGCTTTCTTTGTGAGCTTTCTTCAATAGCTTGTTCAACACCTAATAAGTTGTGACAACAGTATTAGTATACCCTTAGAATGATTTGCGCAAATTGGGAATAAGCTTTTGATCAAGGACTTCATTGTGGAGATCATAGTATCCCAGCCATCCGCTCACTTCTTTCATTTGATTTATAAAAATCAGAAGCCTGTCAGTAGACAATTTTGCGACTTAGGGAGGTTTTTCGTTTTTTCATTGCTGAATTCGCTTTGTTGCTAAAGAGGTAAAAAAAGGAGAAGAAATATTGTACATGTTGTTGTAAGCTGGATAAACTCTCATGTTTCGCATGGTTTTGCAGGTTTGATCGTGCCACGGCTGATAACAAGACACGTTTAGTGAAGCAGTCCTGTGGAGTAATCTCTCTTTTTTTTGGCTCTCTTCTCCTCTCTTTCCTTCTTTCTCTCTTTTCCTCTTCCTTCTTTTTCTCTCCCATTTTCTTCCTTCATTTCTCTTTTCTCTTCTCTTTCGCAATTTTAGTAAGTGTATCTCTCCCCTTGAGTGGCTCCTTTTTTGAAGCCTTGCAAAACCAACTTGTTTATATTTTTTATTCAATGCCCAGTTTTATCTTCTTTACGACACAAACGTCTTTTGAAGCCGAATTTCTGTTAAGCTCAGCATTACTATCCAACAATAGTTTCTTTAATGATGTCGCTCATACAACGCAGTTTAATTATAATTTATTTAGCCAATGTTTCAATATACTCGTCTTCTTTATAAATAATTCGAGGCGTGATTGTCGGCAGTACTCTTGTCATGTGGATTTGAGTCTGTGTTGCCACTTGAATCGAATCTTCTTGCGTGTAGCACCGCTCGAATGAGTACATAAGGATTTTTTTGAAGTCTAAAAAGTATATCAAATTAGGAAAAACGCATCGAAGGGATATCATACGATTCCTGCGTGTTGACCACTGATTTCACCATCTTAAGTTATTCCTTTCGTAAATGGAAGGCGCTGCTTGAGGCGTGTAATCACGGAATAACACGAGGTGATGTGCTCCGAACGGTGTTCCTTGAAATGGGGAGAGAGTCGAACTAAGGGCTTGTCAATAGCTGTCTCAGAAATGGCCACTACCCCTTCCACCTTTCCTCCAATAAAACATTGATCAAATTAACCAGACAATCAAATTGAGCATAATTGACAATGGTGCCCTCACTTACCACACGGCCACAATCCCTCCTCCTCCTCATCCCTCATCCCTCCCTCCCTCAATAATCAGTATCAGTAATGATCAGTAATTTCTTACTTGATGAAGCATAAACGAGGTTGCTACAGAGACCTTTGTCTGGCTTACGTTTCTGCATCTTCGAACTCTTCTAAGCCAATGATTCGTCGATTGTCCACTGAGCCGATCGCCTTCGTACCGGGAACCTCGTCCTCAAATCCCACTTGAGGCGGAGTGTCGTCGATGGAAGCCGTCAAATGAAGAATCTCACTTGATCTGCTTTTTTAAAGGGGACGGTTGAAACAATAGTAATTATTCGCTGGTAGTGATAACGGACTTGTTTTCACACGGCAGTCTGTCTCATAGTAGTCGTTATCATTATCAGTCGGAACAGGATATCTCCAGAGCACAAAGCTATCGTCAACCTCGAACCCTTTTCATTAATCGCTTTTAGCAGTAATACAGTGTTGTAAACATATATCCAAATGATGAAAATCCGTCCCTTCGACTGTTTTTAAACCTTGCTTCAGGCACTTTTGGAGCAACTTTTGGGAATAACAAGTTGCGATGCTTCCTTATATTCTCTTCAAACCAGATACGAGGTGCTATAGTAATCTCATTCAAACAGCCGACGTTTTAGCAGTCTCGCCTTCTTCAGAGCCTGGAAAGATCAAGTAGTTTACAATCCAGTCACTCAAGCACCTCCATTAGTGTTTGGGAAAAAATCACCAGACCCAGATTTTTTTTCCGTCTGAGTAACGCATATTATAACACCTCGTGTCTCGCTGAAGCAGGAAATAAGAAATTACTGGAGCGTGCCGAGTTCAATAGAAGCTCGGCTTGGAAAATACGGTGCGAAAATCTGGTAGAACCCGATTACTATACGATGCAACTTCTACGTTTTCGTTTAGGTGTGATCTTATTCGGTTGTAAAAGTGCTCATCTATGTGGACTGCACGTTAATTTGACTCTTCCAGCCACTGAATAAGGCGAACCTTTGGAGCGACAGTCATTGATATGACTTCTCTTGTACTATGGTATACAAAATAAACATGCTTTAATAACTTTGTGTTTTCCGAACAAGAAAATCACGGGATGTTCAATCAATACCGACGCTGATCGATAGTCGGTCGTGGGAATCCTTATTCTTTTGGACAAGGAGCAATGTAAACTAGTGGTCAATCCTTTAGGGGCAACACAGTTTCTTGTTCAGGCTTCCAATAACCATCGATAACATGTGAGGTGTTCAGAGCCTTTTCCAGGCTTTTGCATCAGAGCCATAAGTACGTTCCGTCGGTTTCGTCCGCTTCAACAGTGGCCCACGCCTCACACTGAGCCCTACTTTATGGTAGGGTGAGATAGTCGATGAGATGGGTTTATGCATAATCACTACCAGCCGTAATCCATCGGCTGAGAAAATGTTAATACCACAATGTCACTTTGAATAACGTCTCCCCATCCCTACTATAAAGCGGTGGTTTAATGTGAGAAGGTCTGCTGACAAAGGGGGCGACACCGCCAAAACGTACGTATGTCTCGGACGTAGCAACCCCGAAAAGGCTCTAAGCATTCTCACATACTATATTGAATATTTGAAGCTACGTTTAAGAGCAGTCGATGAGATGGATTTGTACGTATTCATTGCAAATCATCGATAGTTCAATGTGCACAATTTTAATGCTGTATGTTTCAGTGCGTGGTGTCAGCAAGAATAAATTAAGTTTCACGGTCAGCGCGTTTTGTTGTTAGGTAGAGCATTGTCATCTATTTTTTAGCTCCATCGAAAGCCAAAACTATGCTGATTTGAATAAACTACAAACTCTCTAAAAAAATCTTCTCATTATTCTGTAGCAACGATGGTAAAATTAAGTCTCACACTCGACGCGCAGTTTTGTCGGTTAGAGTGAGTGAATGGGAGCTACATGGCCGAGTGGTTGTGATGCGTGTAGAAGCGAGTATGAGCCGAGCTTCGCCTCCAACTTCCTCCGGCAGTCAAAAACAACGTCCTGTGGAACGCCACAAGCAGGTTTATCCTCGCGATCGCAATGAGATTCGCCTAACCAATATTCTGCGACGTTGAGGTGTGTGAACGTCTGTCATTATGAATTTTTAACATTCGCAACAAACTGCAGCGAGGTTCTTTCAAGAGAATGGTCGTATGATACTACAAATTTAGAGGTTTAGCTTGATCATTTAGGTTAGCTCTGCAACGTGAATGCCTGAGCTCGCGAAGGAACGTAGGTTGTCTCAGTCGAAAACATCGAGGTCCCGTTTTTATGAGGAAATTTGTGAGAAATTCCATCTACAGTGTGAAATTTTCCGTGTTTTTTATCTATGGACAACTTGCTCCCATCCCGATTTTTTTTGCTGGAGAAAATTCTGTTTGTTTGCGCATTGAACTATTTACAGATGTAATTGTGTTGGAAAATTCTGGCTCTCTAAATTACTAATATGCCGTCAATTTGTTCCTTTTGAGGAATTTCGTTGGTAGTATAGCAGTATGACCCGCGCTTCAGAAACAGAATCGACGGTTTCTATGAAAGTTGTCGATGAACTATGGCCGAGTACCTGTTTTGGTGTAAAAACTTTTCATTCCAGGTATGTGAACTTAGCAAATTTTCAAACAATTCATTGAAAACAGTGGAATGTGTATCAAGTCTGCAAATCTATTCCTTGCTAAAATCATCTCTTTGATATCTTTTTCATTTTTCTTTTCCATTATCTGGGAAGAAAAGAATGTTCGACCCTATACTTTTCACAAGAATTGATATTAATCATTCGAAAGCTTAAGTCTCTGGCTTCAGGACTGCGTGGCCGATTTTTTAAATCATCCTTTTATAACGCTCTAAAATCCGAAGTAAAATTATGTTTCACAGGATAACGCTTTTTCTTATCTTATCTTGATTATGTTTCGTTGCACAAAACTCCATCTTGGACTGCTAGCACTCTTTAGATAGCGCAGCTCTCGAATAGTTTAAAAATGTGTTTGCTTTTTGAAAGAGCTCTTTCGACATCGCTATAGGGGAAAGAAAACGTGTTTTACAGCTCGGTGGACAAAGTTCTTTCCATAGACTATTAATGATCATTCGATAGCGTAAGTTTTATTTATTCTAACGTTGTGCTTATTTCCTGGAAAGACCTTTTCACTGCAGTGTAGCAGGGAAATAAGATCGAGTTTCACATATCGGCGCGCTTGTTTACCGGCTCGTCTACGGGCTGGGGAAGAGGGCGGGGTGGTCGATCGATGGCCTAACGCGTTAGACATATGTGATGCAACTTGTTTATCAACTGAGAATTTTCTCTCCGCTTTGAAAGAAACTCCGAATAAAACGATTGACTTGGATATTACGAGATTTTGTAGAGATTAAATGCAGACTGAAAGGAGTTTCTTCAAGAAACGAGCACATAGTGCAGTAGCGAGAGATTCGAGCTTTTGGAAGATTACCAACACTCCTATGAGATCATTCTTGTCCATCGACAGGGTTGGTTTTATCACCTGCTTGCGGATGACGTAAAAGAACCCATTATTCGTTCCACAGGACTCGTCATCAAAATCTGCTGTGCCGATCTCAGCACCTCTACTCGACTCGTACTCGTTCCCCCTCTCCGCAGATTTCTTGAAATATCTCCCATCTGACTTCGACTGCTGCTTGATAATTTTTTACTCTTTCAATTGTCTGAGAACGCTGGTTGAAACGAGTCTTCCTACAACAATCCAGGTGGTAGCCTAAGGCGTTTTTGCAGAAAATTTGGAGGCGGTATCGAACCAAGGCATTCATGAGCACCTCGCTTTTTGATGCACTTCACCAGCAACCACTAAGCTTGCCCTCCTCAGTTGTATATCATATAAAACCAATAGTATTATTCGGAGGATATCAGTGACATTTGTTACTGTTACTGTTACTGTTATCCCTGCCCTAACGTATGCAGCAGAAACCTGGTCGCTACGTAAGCAGGATGAAAGATCACTTGCCGTTATCGAACGCGCATTCGAAAGGTCGATGCTAGGAGTATCTCGTATTTCGCAAATGAGACAAAGGATTCGAACTTCCGACCTACGTCAACGATCGAAAATCAGAGACGCCGTTCTACACGCCAGGATATCGAAAATAAGGTGGGCCGGACACGTGATGCGCTTCAACGACAACCGATGGACGAGAGCCGTTACCGACTGGATTCCTCGGGACGTCAAGCGCTCTAAAGGAAAACCACTGACCCGTTGGTCCGATTTCTTCACGAAAGCGATGGAAGAAAGATATGATGCTCAGCGAATTCCTAGAGCGAGGAGGACCCACTGGGCTACTCTTGCACGCAATAGGGAAAAATGGAAGAGTTGCTGGTACCCGCTCGAGTCACTCGACGATCAACGGGACGACAGGTGATACAGGTGATCAGTGACATGTGAGTCTGTCTCCCAGGTCAAGTTACAAGAGCTTTCAGCTGTCAAAATTTCTTCTTTATCAAATTAATTATGCTCCGGGCGGACTTCATTGTTCCGCTTTTGACATATCTTGATCAAAGACTCCCTATGATAGCTATCATTGAGAGATCATGAACAATGATTGATGTATAAGCGGTGGCCTCGGTAGTGTGAAGGTAGCACGCGCTTCCGTTAGG
The DNA here is from genome assembly GCA_019055375.1 of Parelaphostrongylus tenuis. Classification (NCBI taxonomy): domain Eukaryota; kingdom Metazoa; phylum Nematoda; class Chromadorea; order Rhabditida; family Metastrongylidae; genus Parelaphostrongylus; species Parelaphostrongylus tenuis. The sequence continues at coordinate 40,949 of JAHQIW010002973.1, forward strand.
CGTAATGCGGGTGCAGTTCCCGTCTGAGGTCGAGTTTTGCCAACCCTCAATTCTCTCCGATAAACTGGAATTATTTATAATTTGTTGTTCTTTGTTTTACATGTCTTTTAGATTGCTTTATCTCTTGTTTTTGCAATCACTCTTGAATTTTCATTTTTTTTGATACGTAAAGCATAACTATTCATTGAAAACACCGGAAATTAGTCACTTAATTGCTCACTGGTACTGAATAGTAATAGTCTTCTGATTTTTTTATTTTCACTTATAGGTTTTGTTTTTCTCAAATGGTCTACCGCCTCATCGTGATTACGAGGTATTTGCTAGTGTAGGAGTGCCAGTACAGCTGAGGGTTCCGCAAGATGGTCAGCTCCCCCTGATCGACAGGGTCTGACGACTGCTCTATTGTGGTAACCATCTGAAGAAACCCCGGCCAGGCCCTAATGCGGGACTCAAGGGAACAAAACAGCTATTTTAGCACGGTTTCCCTATGCTAGGCTCGCAGTATCAATGAAAACGAGCCATCCAAATATGTTTAGTCTTTACGTCTTGACAGATTTCAATAGGTTGGTTAAAGCGCAGTTGATCATCGAGAAACCCTGCAATACAATGCGATCAGTACGTTGACTGTATATTCCCCAAAAGTTTGACTGTAACTTTCAGTCTTTCATAAACGTAAGCAACCAAATCGAGAGATCCCTAAGAGGTCCGTCCGTCATTTTGTCAATGAGGAATAAGCATTTCTTGAGGACTTCAGTATGTAGATCATTCTAGTTCCCGCTATCCGAACCCTTCTCTCATTTGAATTATAAAAGCAAAAGCCTATCACTAGGCAGCTTTTGCGACATAAGAGGTTTTTTGATCGTGTCATTCCGGAAAATCTGAAGCAGCCCGATGCCACACAACAAGTTGACTTAAATAACAATTATGAGATGTATTAAAACATGAGCGTGGTCTTAACAAAACACTCGAAAGAAACGGTCAATGTATTTTTAATTGATTCCTTAAAATAGGAAATTACGAGAGCACGCTTAAGCTTTGGCATAGGCATGACTGCTAATGGGTTCGTTATCGATGGTTATTGGAAGCCTGAACAAACAAACTGTGTTGCCCCTAAAGGATTGACCACTAGTTTACATTGCTCCTTGTCCAAAAGGAATAAGGATTCCCACGACCGACTATCGATCAGCGTCGGTATTGATTGAACATCCCGTGATTTTCTTGTTCGGAAAACACAAAGTTATTAAAGCATGTTTATTTTGTATACCATAGTACAAGAGAAGTCATATCAATGACTGTCGCTCCAAAGGTTCGCCTTATTCAGTGGCTGGAAGAGTCAAATTAACGTGCAGTCCACATAGATGAGCACTTTTACAACCGAATAAGATCACACCTAAACGAAAACGTAGAAGTTGCATCGTATAGTAATCGGTTCTACCAGATTTTCGCACCGTATTTTCCAAGCCGAGCTTCTATTGAACTCGGCACGCTCCAGTAATTTCTTATTTTCTGCTTCAGCGAGACACGAGGTGTTATAATATGCGTTACTCAGACGGAAAAAAAATCTGGGTCTGGTGATTTTTTCCCAAACACTAATGGAGGTGCTTGAGTGACTGGATTGTAAACTACTTGATCTTTCCAGGCTCTGAAGAAGGCGAGACTGCTAAAACGTCGGCTGTTTGAATGAGATTACTATAGCACCTCGTATCTGGTTTGAAGAGAATATAAGGAAGCATCGCAACTTGTTATTCCCCAAAAGTTGCTCCAAAAGTGCCTGAAGCAAGGTTTAAAAACAGTCGAAGGGACGGATTTTCATCATTTGGATATATGTTTACAACACTGTATTACTGCTAAAAGCGATTAATGAAAAGGGTTCGAGGTTGACGATAGCTTTGTGCTCTGGAGATATCCTGTTCCGACTGATAATGATAACGACTACTATGAGACAGACTGCCGTGTGAAAACAAGTCCGTTATCACTACCAGCGAATAATTACTATTGTTTCAACCGTCCCCTTTAAAAAAGCAGATCAAGTGAGATTCTTCATTTGACGGCTTCCATCGACGACACTCCGCCTCAAGTGGGATTTGAGGACGAGGTTCCCGGTACGAAGGCGATCGGCTCAGTGGACAATCGACGAATCATTGGCTTAGAAGAGTTCGAAGATGCAGAAACGTAAGCCAGACAAAGGTCTCTGTAGCAACCTCGTGTATGCTTCATCAAGTAAGAAATTACTGATCATTACTGATTACTGATTATTGAGGAGGGAGGGATGAGGGATGAGGAGGAGGGGATTGTGGCCGTGTGGTAAGTGAGGGCACCATTGTCAATTATGCTCAATTTGATTTGTCTGGTTAATTTGATCAATGATTTTATTGGAGGAAAGGTGGAAGGGGTAGTGGCACATTTCTGAGACAGCTCATTGACAAGCCCTTTGTTCGACTCTCTCCCCCATTTCAAGGAACACCGTTCGGAGCACATCACTTCGTGTTATTCCGTGATTACACGCCTCAAGCAGCGCCTTCCATTTACGAAAGGAATACTAAGATGGTGAATTCAGTGGTCAACACGCAGGAATCGTATGTTATCCCTTCGGATGCGTTTTTCATAATTTGATATACTTTTTAGACTTCAAAAAATCCTTATGTACTCATTCGAGCGGTGCTACACGCAAGAAGATTCGATTCAAGTGGCAACACAGACTCAAATCCACATGACAAGAGTACTGCCGACAATCACGCCTCGAATTATTTCTATAAGAAGACGAATATATTGAAACATTGGCTAAATAAATTATAATTAAACTGCGTTGTATGAGCGACATCATCAGAGAAACTATTGTTGGCTAGTAAGCTGAGCTTAACAGAAATTCGGCTTCAAAAGACGTTTGTGTCGTAAAGAAGATAAAACTCGGCATTGCACAAAAAATATAAACAAGTTGGTTTTGCGAAGGCTTCAAAACAGGAGCCACGCAAGAGGAGAGATACACTTACTAAAATGCGAAAGAGAAGAGAAAAAGTGAAAGGAAGGAGAAAATGGGAGAGCGAAAGAAGAAGAGGAAAGGAGAAAGAATGAAAGAGAGGAGAAGAGAGCGAAAAAAAAGAGAGATTACTCCATAGGACTGCTTCACTAAACGTGTCTTGTTATCGAGCCGTGGCACGATCAAACCTGCGAAACCATGCGAAACATGAGAGTTTCATTCAGCTTACAGCAACTCGTACAATATTTCTTCTCTTTTTTTTCACCCCTTCAGAAACAAAGCGAATTCAGCGATGAAAAAACGCTGATGGGAGAGGGCGATCGATCGACGACCCAAAATGTTAAGGGATGTGGGATGCAACTATCATTCAACTGGTGATTATTTCTCCGTCTTCAAAGAAACTTCAAATAAAACAAATGACTCAGATACTGAGAAATTTTTTACACATTCACATGCTTTTTGTGCTTCCAGCGAATTATACGCGTGAGAAAAGTAAAAGCGCGTGGAGGGTGTGAAACAGAATATATTATTTTCACTGATATAGCGTTTTGAAACAGCTTTCTCGACAACCGACCTTGCACGGCTTTAGCTAGAGATTTAAGTTTTCGAATGATCACTAACATCCCTGTGAAAAATTTTGTCCAGCAGATGAGTTTATATATTCATTTATGGCTGCATAACATATAAATACCTCTGACAGGTTTGTCTTTCATGTACTACAGTTGAAAACTTAGGAGCGATCATTGGAAAATTAAATAAATGACAAAAGCAATAAACGAAAATAAATGAAAGAGAGGAGAAAGACAAAACAAAAGTAAAATAAAATATTAATGCAGTTAAATAGTGCTAAAATTGAAAAGATGCAGATGAAAAGCTACTTATCGATAGAAAGAAAGAAGAACGGAATCTCACCTACTCGAGTTAAATGTCGATACCACAGAACTGTTTGTGGGAGGCGACGGCTACTGACTGAGTGATCAACCACGTTTGTGCCACAAAGCACCTCCGACCACTGGGCCACAGGCGTTCTTTTTTAGTTTATCCAGTCTGAAATACAGGGAACCTTGAACCTGACAAAAGAAATGAGTGGATTTTTCTTGATAAACGTCTATAGATACCATATATTTTCACTGATATGACAAGGAGCCCACAAACTTACAAAAGTAAAGCACATGAAATCTCTTCAGGTTTTGAGAAAAGCGG
>JAHQIW010002974.1:0-18246 GCA_019055375.1 Parelaphostrongylus tenuis
ACCGGTAACAAATCACTGATTAAGCCACTCTCATATGTTGAGATGTGAACAGGGAACAATTATATAATAAAGCAGCGAGCACTGGTATAGTCTAAATCGAAGGACCGCAGCATCATGCCTCGGAGGCCGTAGCAAGAATAGGAAGTAGACGGAGAAAACAGCCCCAGATGATGGTATTAGTGATAGAGTGACAAAATGTATTACACCACTTTCCCAACCGAATGTCCCTGTAGCAACCAGGAAAAAATTTCTCTTCATTCGCATTTCGCCTCATTTTTACCAGGAGTATAAATTTCTAGAAGCACGAAAAGCATATCAGCGTGCCCAGAATTTTTCGTTGTGTCGAAATTACGCATTTTTATCTGGAGTTTCTGCCGATGCGGTAAAATATTCTCAATAAATTCACGTTAGTTGCCGCCGTTTTAAACGCATATTGCGGTAGACCACTGCCGAGTTACTTGGTAGCACACGCGATATCTTGCTAAGAAGTCGTTGCTGTACTTGCCTTCACATTTTACCAACTATGAACCTTTTCGGCGGCTTTGCTTACCGGCCAACTCACGGAGCGGGGGAATGGATCCGGGGAAGAGAACGACCAATCGCGTTTGAAATATTGCTCTTCAATTTGGGATTTTCCACCACATCGACAGCACCCTCATATAAAAACCTAGATTTCGATGCTACGGATAATTATCAACACGATGATATGCTTTTCGTGCTTCCAGTATTTTATACGCGTGGTAAAAGTGAAGACGAAAGGCGAATGAGAAGCGAAATTTTATTCTGTATGATACAGCGACATAAAGGGTGATTTGAAAAAAACGGCAACGCATAGTTGTAGCTAGAGATCTCAACCTCTAACAGTTGCTGACACTTCTGAGAGAAGATCCTGACCAGCGAATGAGATCGACTTAGAGATTTGTCGCCGTGCAACATATAAGTACCAAAAATTTTACTTTACCTTCACAGCACAATATGGAAACCATTTCGAAGTAGAATACCCCTTCAGATTTCAGAGATTCAAGCTGTCGAAAAATTACAAGAGCCTAAGAAAGGAAATAAAATACTTTTTCGAATTATGGGTGCGGCAAAGGAGAGAAGCACCTGAGAATAGTTTCTTTGGCGACACATATTTCTGACCAATAGTTTTGCATAATGCGATGTTCTAAGGCTTTTGCCTCAAGCACGGCTGTTCCTTAACGCTCAGAATTCTTCCACTACCCATAAGTACCTAACTTTTTCTCGCTTACCTCATCCCTGTATAGCTAGAAATAAACGAATGAATGTATTAACTTAGGTCTAGTGAGAGTCATCGATGAGGTAGTATCAAATACAGCATGCATTATCATTTTGTTGTAAATTACTCATTGTTTTCAACTTTCATTTCACTATGATAATTTTGGATCCTGTATAAAACTATGGTAGTTCGATAACAGAGCTTTTTTAATGTGATATCCTCCATATAATTCAATGCACTTGAGTAATTGTCAAATTCGGCATAAATCCGTAGCAAACCAACAGTGTTTCTCTGTACAAAACGCATATATCTAAAGCAAAATCGAATAAGCGAAAAGAGAAGATCTTTTATATTCGAAATAATACAAAAAATTTCAGCACTTTTTGTAGATCGGCAGAAACAGCCTCAATCAAAAAAGCGAAAATCGCATCTCACGTTTTCTCACTAAAGACCACAAAAGAAAATTTTCGAGGCGAGTACTAAAATGGTGAGACATAAGATTTAAATGAGTAAATGGAGCGGCATTTACTGTGACAGTATTACAAGACTGTTAAGTGGGATTTACTCATGCGCTCCGCCCACTAAGCATTGACATACTTTTGTGGCAGAAGTTGATTGCCATCGAGAAAGAAGCAATTCTGGAAAGGGCGATTATTGACTCATCTAGAGATTAAAATACGTTAACTTGACAGGAGCAGATATATCTACTTATAGGATGCATCCCAAATTGCTATGAGAGTCAGCAAACGAAAATGATTCCGAAAAACAGTTTTTTCGGTTGTCCTAGAAAAAAAGGATCGACACTTTTCATTGAACAAGAATTTTTTAAGAGAACATTATTGATCAATCGAGAGTTTGAATTCTGGGCTATCAGAAAAATTCTTCTTTTTGAAAAGGGCCTCTCTAAGAAGCTATAACACTGAAGATAATTCACCGCGCCATGCTCTTTTTATTATTTAGCCTATATTTCGCTGAGAAATCCTCCTTCCAGAAACCAGAAAAAAAAGAAAAAAGGAAAAAATAGTCTGCTAATGATCGTTTGATAGTCCAAATTTTGAAAAATTCAAAAATGTGCCCGCTATCCAGAAAATGTTTTTTTAAGAAAGCCGAAGCAAAAAGAAAAGCTCTATGCTTCACACGCATGCCCTTCTACAGGACAGAGCTTTTTTCTAGAATTATAAAGCAATTATTTGATAGCGTTAGTTTTCAACCGATTCCAAAGCCGCAGTTATTCAGTAGCCTGCATGAATGTTTGAAGCCTTTTCAAGTTTGGTGCGCCTGTGGATTACGAAGATATCACTCTCTTTATCAGAGTCACCACGTTACACACACTGAGCTCTACTTCAGAGCTTGAATGGCCAGACGCGTCCATATTGTATACAGTTTTTTATGCCGATGGATCACGGCTGATAGTGAATATGTAGGCATCATTTCAATCTATTGTTTTTGAACCTCCTTGAAATTTTTCAAAATCGTTTCGATTTTGGCACGATAGTGACCTACGCATGTTTTGACGGTATCGCCCTCTTCATCACAGCCACACTCCACATACTGTGGACCTACTTGATTTCAGGAAAGGGAAAATGTCTTGGTGATAGCATGTCGTAATGTGTTATCGTCATTTCTTTCTTGCCAATGGATTACGGCTGGGTAGTGAATATATTGGCATCCTATGAATCGACTGTTTTCAAACTTTACTGCAAACCATCATTAGTCCTATGAGGATGCTGGACTGATTTCCTGAAAAACCCTCTCACTATAATGCTCACCGAAAAAGATAGATCGAGCTCCACATATGCGGCGCAAATGCTTGTCCTGAGGGTGTGTGGGTGGCTGTTGGATCGGCACCAAACGAAACCACATGTAAAGTGCGCTGTTTTGTTTATTGAAATTAAGATTTTCCTTCATTTTGGGAAAAAACGTATAAGTCTTGCACTCAAAAATTATCTCACACATTGATATGTTTCTTTATGTTCCCAGCAAAATATAGGCGTCACAATAATGCGCGCGGTGGTGCGTAGCACAATTTGTTCTGGGTGCTACAGCGCTATAGAATGCCTTTTCGAAACCAAGCATGAACAGCAGCCCTCCCAAAATTTAGTTTTTTAAATAGCATATCTATATATTCCAATGAAAAGTTCTTGCGCAGAAAAAAAGGACCAGATCTCATTGCCTGTCCGATAATGAAGCCATACACATATACAACAGTGCGAAAAAAGTTCTGTCAGTTTCATTTCTGCTAATTTTTGACAATAACATAATGTTTTTATTACTTCTGCTAATTTTGCTGAGTTATAAATTTAATGTGGTGCCAGAACTGTCTTATCCATTTGTCCATTTTCAATCAAGGCAAGACCAAAGATCGAATAAACGTATCGTAGTAATTGGGCTGCATAAGACGAGGATAAAAAAAGTCGACAATGTTAAGATTGACAGGTTTTTGACCCAATAAGTGCCCACAGAACCCATCAAACGTCTTGGACAGACTGAAAGAATTAAGAACTGTCTTTGAAAAGGTCGTCCGACTATCTTCTTCACTCAGCAAAACATCCAAAAGACCCGTTGTCAAATACGAACGAAATACATAGCGTTCGATATGCAAAATGGCTCAGGAAGCTTGGCATCAGCTAGCATGGCGTCTGAGACATTGTCAAAATAAATCGAAGCTGCGAAGCTATAAGATTGCCAGTACTCACGTTTGTCAAAAATACTTTCTACGGATGAGGAGTTCTCACGGTCGAACCACTCTACAGCTTCCAGAATCAACTTCGACTTCTTGATAGAGATCAGTAGAAGTCCGCAGTAGCAAAAACCATGGGACGCAGTCAATTTCTGGTCTGTGTGATGGTTTGAGGCAGCATTTCAGTCTCCGAAAAGGCGCCGCTGGTTTTTCATCAACAGAAAAGTCAGAATCAATGCTTCCAAGTATCAGTAGCAAGTTTTGAGGAGAGCACTGGAACCTTGCACTACTCAACACTTTGTTGTTGACTGATCTCCGATTCAGCAGGACTGGGCTGTTGTCTGCTCAACAATTACGATCTATCAAAGCTGCTTCCAGGCTTTCCGAGTAAGGACATTTGATTATTGAACTTCCACAATCTCATTCTCATAGGTTTACTCACTGTGGTCCATAACGGAGGAGCTTGAAGCAAAATTAAGGTGGAAACTTGTGCGAACATTCTTGAAAATGTTCACAAGCAATTTCGTAAATGTCTGGAGGCCAAAGGGGGTATTTTGAGAAATTCTCATAAACTTTGAGTTTATTGTACTAACTACTGATCTTATGGACGTAATTAATCTTTCAATTTGATAAATTCATTTGTTCAGGCAGTGCTTTTTACCGTTTAAATGTTTGAAAATTTTGGATAAACTTTTCTCGCACCCTTAATATATATATATATATATATGTATATATATATATATATATATATATATTATATAGATGCACATATACACCACCTGTATCTTCTACCTGTATGTTCTACCGTCTAGTTGACCCTCGAGTGATGGAGCTGGCGCCAGCAACTCTTCCATTTCTACCTACCGCGTGCAAGAATAGCCCACTGGGCTCTCCTCGCTCTAAGACTCACTGAGCATCATATCTTTCTCCTAGGCTTTTCGCAAAGGAATAGGACCATCGTATCGGTGGTCGTCCTGTGGAGAGCTTCACATCTTGAGAAATTCAGTCCCTAGTGGCTCTCGTTCATCGGTTGTCGCTACACATGACGTATCCGGCCCTCCTTGTTTCCGATGGCGTGTCGGGTAGAACGATACCTTTGACTTTCAATCGATGACGTAGGTTAGAACGTCGGATTTTTTAGGTTTCTGAAAAAGTAATTACTCCTCTCATCGACTTCTCGGACTTCGCGTTCAATAATGCCTATCGATCTTTCATCCTGCTTATGTGGTGACCAGGTCTCTCCTGCACACATTGAGTTAACAATAACCGTCAAGTTCGAAAAGTGGGCACGGAAACGGATGTTCTTTGTTTTCTTCACTACGTCATCGAAGCTCTTGAACGCTCCTCAAGTCCCTCGTTTCCTCCCTGCTCAATTCTGGAGCTAGATCGTTCATCACGTTGACTTCGCGACCTAGATAGACGTAACTGGAGTGTCCGGAAGTATTTTTTCGTTAAGCATGAATAGAGCAGTCGATCTTTCGATTTTGACCCTCACGTAGACCCAATCTAATGTTTCATGACGTTTTGGAGGGCAACTGTGAATATTTACGCGAGATTGAACCATGTCGATCCCATCTTCTTACGTCGATATTATTACAATTATAGAACGGCAAAATTTTAGTCGTGAAATCTCTGTATAACTCGTTAAGGATCATCATGTACCGAGTAGAGCCCCCTTGGGTGTCTTGAGGTTCTAACAAACGTCTGATGGCTAAAATTTGGACGACCTCAGTCGCATACTTTTTTCTGAGAAGGCGTTTTTTGTGATGCATGAGCAGAAATAAAATTAGCTTTCACACTTAGTTTTTTCTACGCTAGTTAGAGTTTTTCCCACACACATTCAGCATCCTTTGGGGATCGAAACTCAGCAAAAACTTGGTTTCCAAAAAGACTTATTGAGAGTGCCGTTGCAGCCTTTGAAGACTGAGTTTCGCATTAGGAGAGCGTTTCTGTCGGCAAACGCTTTATGAATGGCTGTGAATCAGAAGTCCGACTCTCTCCGAACCTCGGCGTAGGTAACAAAAATGTATAATTTTTTACAAACTACCATTTCTTTGATTAAAGCTTGCACGAGGTTGAAACATCTTTTCTGAACCTTGATGGATAAAGTTCCGGCGAATCTTTGAGGGTTCCAACCTGGTTGATCGCAAGGGCACGTGACGAGTCTCCCTAATGGTAGAGAGGGTCAAACGCAAACCAGAAGCGATCGTGTGCTTCCCAGAGACAAAGGGTGATTCAGAGGTGAGCTCCCAGCTTATGCAGCGACAATTTGACAAACTTCTTCTCTAAGGGTAAAATTGGCCAAGTGCCTGCAGTCAAGCCGCTGGAAGGTGCATATGAGGAGGCTAGGAATGCCCTTCAACGAATAAGCTCTTCCTGCTCCTTCGAGAGAAACTGCCAAATCACCCGTGTGCTCCTATCTACCACGTTGAAAGCCTAGCAAGAGACTCGCTGGGTATTAAAGACGCTGGAAAAAGGAACAAAAATGGGTTTCATCTTCCTCACTCCGGAAAAGCCCCTGGTAAGGCAGCGTAGGACGAGTGCGGAGAGGCTGCTAAAATCTCAGAGCCAAACTAGGCTGCCAAAATCAAAACGGTGTAAAATGTGATTTGTACCTATAATGCACGAACACTCGCCTATGAGTTTCCCGTTGTGAACCCGTTGAACCCGTTGGAAACCGCGTTAACTTTCTCGAGGCACAATGACAATGTGGAAAGTTACCCATGAATATTGTTTTAACTGTCATTCGAAAAATTATCAGCAAGAAAATGGCAGGAGCGTGATATGGAACTACTTAGTAGTGTTATCTGTAGTAAAAACAACGGGAATACTTCCTCCTAAAACCCTGCATCTGAAAGGGAAAACCAGATGCTTACAAAAAGGTTATGTTTCAAAAGGTTACTGAACACTTCTATGGTATCTTATTTACTTATTAAATGCTTATTTGTTCATTAAATGCCTTATGCTTTATTAAATAAATATTTATATATTTCTCAGTCATATTCATCTTTCCATTTATTATGCCAACAACCAATTCGCCTTTACAAAAAATCGAATAAATACTCAAGTAATCGAATACATAATCATTTCATACTTTTTGGAATTAGATATTACGGCATAAACCTTCCAGTTTCGATATCATCTCTTTGTATTTATGATATGCAATATATATTTCAAAGCATATGTTTTAAGCTTAGAGAAGTCGAGCACAGGATGATCACAGTGTCACGTGTTCTGGCTCTTCCCTCTACGTCTACGACACTATTGTAAACGATCCAACACTTTAGTCAAGTCTTTCGTCATAATTGACCTTCGCGACTGCAGACAGACATAGACGAAACGCCCAGAGATCTCCACTGTTCGTAACTAGTGTGTTTCAAATCTAGTCCGATCCTTATAACATCGTTTTCCGGTAAAAGTTAGCGAGAGGACAATCTTTTCACAAGTGTCGTCGAACTCGGTTAACATTCGTTTCACCTGATGCCCGATGTTAAAGAACATTATAGCGAGTTTAAAGCAAAGGTATGTAAAATTGTTTACCCATTAGTTTTCAAGTCCCCCCACATTTCCACTTTTCGAACATCGTTCTCTCGAATGTGATATAAAGAGATTCGGACCAAATATACTAGCATCGCCTTAATTCAGTATAAGTAGATAAATGATATCTGTGGTACTAATATTGATCACACTGGTGGTAGTCTGATATCAATACTCATGATAGTGTAGTATAAGTAGTGCGTAGACAAGTCGCTGCCATCAGTTTTCATCGCTTTTGTTACACTGATTTTATGAGAGTAAAAAGAGAAAAAGCGCTTGATTGATCAGTTATTGAAAAGGAGTCCATGGCATTACCCTTCTGTTCGTTCTATCGTGTGAATGGCCGAGTTTATGATGCTGACCATTGGCTTAAAACCAACACATACCACATTTCATTTGGTGAAACGTCTTTCACTGTAGAGCTCTATAATCGTGAACACTTGTTCCGAGAAGACTAGTATTTCACGAAGAAGTAGTATAAATAATTTCACCAAGTTCTTTCGGCTTATGAATAATCCTTCTTGCAAAATTCTCATATAATGAATATATGTTCACGTAGCGATGAGTGTCCACTCTCATGTGCATCTCACCGTAAAACTTCTTGGCCTAGTCCTATCAAAGAAGCAATAGAGAATTTCCTTTGAGTGTAGTTAGACAATCAATAAGTGATAATGGTATAGAAGGGTAATATCAAAATGAAAAGATTTTTCTAGTGGCAATTTTGCTACTATATTGATTTATTATCAAAATAAAACTGACTGCTATAATACATTCTAATTTTGTTCTCCAAGCCAAACACGAGGTGTTACATAATTTCTTTATTCATTCAACAGCTGATGTTTCGGCAGTTCGCCTTCTTCGGAGCCTGGAAAGGTCAAATTGTGTGCAGTTGAATCAGTCAAACACCTCCATTACTCCTTTAGAGAAAATCACCGGAATTAGATTCCAATCGCATCAAGCACAAAGTCAATTTTCAACATACTCACCGCTTTTTTATATGTGTCCCATTGAATGGTTCGAGTGGAAATCACCGGAATTAGATCACATGCACTGGTAACGAATCCAGCCATCAAAATAGAGTCTTATACACTGACTCATATCACGAGTGATAACGAGGCATTCCTCCCTGCGGTTTATAGTTGGATTGGTCGTGTTAATCCAAAGCGCTTCCAGAATTTTTCGCGCTGATGTTTTTTGTTCCTGCTCATGGATGGTGACTTCGGTCTCAGAATCAACTCCGCCGGGTTTCTGTTTTCTGTGCCCTCACTAGCGGGATGTTTCGTTTATTATGGCGCATGTAGCTAGGTGTTCTTCTGTGTAGGCATAGAGTGACCTACTCGTTTCGCCAATACATTTATTGTATACGCTTTGCAAGAGATTAGGTAGACTGTAACCTGCGCTCATGCAATCATCGTCTCTGCCGTTAGGACATATTTTAGTCAGGATATACAGTCAGGTATATAAAATTAACCCGGGAGATACCAGAAGATGATTGGCTCCCTCTCTTGAAAGTGCAAATAAACCTAACCAAGAGCGGCTACATAACGAGTGGCACTGAAAGTCAAGTGTTAGAAATATCCAGGTTCACTATCCTCTTCTCATTCCTCACTGCGAAAATGGTTTTAAAAGAACATGTTTCGAACAGCAGCCAATGTATGTACTAAGGAGGAGCAGAGAACAGAGTCAGTGAAACTGGCTTGGGAAATAGCCACTTCTGATGGATACGGACTTGTAACTCTCGGCATAGGTTTGGAGGACGCCTGCGAACGGAACTCTGAACGAAGCGAGAATCCCGTTTATCCACCGGTCCTTTTTGAGTGAGATTAATACAGCTATAAAGCGTTATTTAAAAGGGCAGGTTTAGAACAATCGGTAGCTTTCATTGAAATACCACCTAATACTCTAAGACGCCAACTAGTTCGCAACCGCTTATATGACCGTCTCTGTATAATGAAAAATTGTAAAATAATGTCCTAACGGCAGAGAAGGTGATTGCATGACCTTAGGAACAGTACACCTAATCTCTTGTAAAGCATGTAGCGATAAATATATTGGCGAAACGGTAGGCCATTCTATGCTTGCATAGGAGAACCCTAGCTGACAAGCGCCATAATAGACGAAACAGCCCGCGAGGGGAGCAGATTTTGATAACGAAGTCACCATCCTTGTGCAATAACATAAAACGTCAGCGCGAACGATTTTTGAAGCGTTTCGGACTAACACGACTAATCCACCTATAAACCGCAGGAAGGAATGTCTCGTTATCACTCTTGATATGAGTCAGTGTATAAGACTGTTGTTTTGATGGGTGGGATTCGTTGCCAGTGCATGCGATCTCCTTACGGTGATCTCTATCCGAATCTCTTAGTGGAACGCATATAAAAAGCGGTGAGTATGTTGAGAGTTGATTTTGTGTTTGATGCGATTGAAATCTAGGTGTGGTGGAATTTTTCAAAGGAGTAATGGAGATTGACTGATTGGATTGCACAAGTTGGCCTATCCGGGGTGTGAAGAAGGCGAACTGCCAAATGTTAGCTGTTGAATGGATAAAAAATTATGTAACACCTTGTGCTTGGCTTAAAGAAGAAAATTAAAATATATTGCAGCATGCCGAGGCTAATATACAGCTGGTCTTGAGAACTGATTGCTTTCTTTTTCATATTTGATTTCTTCCGCCAACGCAGTTTTTTTATTTCCAAGACTTGCTGCTCTTATCTTATCACCGTTGACAACATTTTTTGTCTTTTGCAGTCGACCCTTTCTTTCCACCAATCTTGGCACTACCAAATCAAAGAGCTTCCGTTAACTTTTACCAGTCGTCCTCGTTTTAACAGCCCTCTTCAGTGCAAGTCGAACATTGCAGTCAGTCAAGCTGTCATTGTTTCTAAGAGGGTAGTGCTCAACAGTGTAGCGATGGATAGCGGCCTTCGACGATCCGGAACTATCGTGAAGCTTGGAGAAAGCCTGTTGGACCATTTCTGAGTACGGCAAGTAAGGCCGAGAGGGTGAGCCACCTACCTTGGCAACCCTCATTGGGCCTGTCTAAGCAGCAGTAGACGTTTTGAACTTAGCAAAAAGAATAAAAGAAAGAATGGCAGATTAGGGAGAAGAAGTCTTATTCTTTCTACTAACTTCGAGATGTCTACTGATGTTAAGACCAGCCAAGTTAGGTGGCCCGCCCTCTCGACCTCGTCCGACGTACTCAGAAATGGACCATCAGGCCATCTTCGAGCTCACGATAGTTTTCGAATCGTGGAAGGCTGCTATCCATCTACTTTGTTCAACACTGCCATTTGGGAACAGTAATAGCTTGATTGGCAGCAATGTTCGACCTGCATTGAAGATGGGTGTTGAATGCAGAGGACTGGCGCAAGATAACGGAATCGCTAGATTGGCAGTTCAAGCCGGTGAAAATAAAGTGTCTGTTGCAAAGGAAAAAAAAATCACGTCAACAGTGATGTAGAGTGGCTTTAGCAGCAAAGTAGTAATACTCGATGTCATTTAAAGAGAGGTCATATAGAACAGTGCTAGAAATATCACCTTGAACATCATGACGTCACAAATTCTTGCCTTCTTTCCAGAGCTAGCGAGGTGTCGGTGTTTTCTTTTGTCAAAATCACTAATTGAAGTACCTACGATTTGTCTTTTTATGATCTAGATATACTGTTCTATATCATATCAGTATATACACCAAATATATATATATATATATATATGCAGTCAAGATCCAACTCAGAAATTATACCAGAATCAAATTTTTTAAAAAAGCCAAAGACTCCATTTAAATTCTTGAATATAACAGGGTCACTGAAGTCACTCTAAAAAAGGAAAACTATAGCGTGACAGTCACACGTTTTTACTTCTCAAAAATTTCGAACTTTCGGATGAATTCAAAAAATCTCCACGTCTTTACGTGCTTGCCTCTGATCTTGCATGAAGATTGTGACTATGACCTCAAAATCGTCACAATTGTCTCTTCGTGTTCTTTTTGTGCGTAGAATACTACTTAATCGAGTTTTCCACTTTCCATGCGGCTCCTCTTTTATTCCTACATAAGGTGGTTCACCTTTTCGACGAATCCTCATCACATTTCCAACAGTAAACTATGTATATTGTACCTGAACATGAGTATGCTGTTTCAATCTGTGACGTTAGGACAATTCATGCACTCCTCTGTTTCACACAGACGGTCATGTAGACAGTTTGGAAGCAAGTGATGACATTATGTGCTGGATCGAAGTTTATTTCTTAGTTTAACACTATCATCAACTTCTGTGATCTATAGATAAATATCGGTGGTGTCTCTTCGCTACTGGCTGAAATTCTCCAATTAAGCATAGTGTCTAAATGGAAGGTTAGGATGATGTCACAACACTGCTTGCCTCTTGACACTTCAATTAAAATGACAAGTAGCTGCTTATTCAGCTATTTTCAACGCTTGTAATCTTCTCAGAGTGGAGCTGATGATATAACAGAGCTTACTGTGGCCTTTATTCTGACCGTAAACAGAACAGTCAAGTAATTTTCGTTATCAGTCGAAGTATTTCTTGAATATTTTGAAACTTGGAGAAACTTTCACTTCACTCGACTAACATTGTAATGCCAGTCACATGAGAAAGCAAACACTTTTCGCAACAGTTTTCAATTACACTTGTTAAACCGTAAATGAAGGACTGTCCAGGTTACCAACATCATCTAAAAAAGGATTGTGTGAATTGGCGAACGATTTCTCTTCTCTTTCTATAGGTTAAAATAGCAAAGTGCTAATAAGGTTTTTCTCTTATCAAAAAACAAATGAAGAAACGACCCCTCTCGATGTACAAGACGTTTTCGCAGAAGTGTTAGTGATCATGTAAAAACTTAATTTTTGGCTAGAGCTGTAAGCTGCCGCTTTTCAAAACACCCTTTCATAACGCTGTGTGAGAGCCAAAATAAATTTATGTTTCACGCGACCACGCGTTTTCTTCCTCATCTCCTTTACACTTCGCTGGACAAAACTCCGTCCTCAGTCTGCTAGCACTGTTTTCGATAGCACAAGTTTATGAAGAATATAAAGATGTGTTTGCTTTTGGAAAAGCACTTTTGATAGCGCTGTAGGAGAAAGAAATATTTGTGTTAGGCTTCTTGCCGGACAGAGCTTTCCTTCAGGCTATTAGTAAACGTTTGTCAGAGTAAGATTCGAGGATTCTAACGCTGCCTGCTTATTTTAGCAAGACTGCTTCTCTGCAATGTATTAGGAAAAATAAGATTGATTTACACACCGCGATCATGTGTTTCTGTGGTCAATTCACGGGCCGCGGGGCGAGGCGCTAAAGGGGCTGACGCGAAGTTCGACTGATTTTATTATATGCAAAGCTTGATGTTTGTCATTCAATTAGAAATTGCTTCTCCGCTTTGAAAGAAACTGCAGATATAACGTCTGACTCTGATACTACAACATTTTTATCTACACGTAAATGTGCTTTTCGTGCTTCCAGTGAAGTAACAGTTTAACTACGCAGTCGATTTGAAACATAATTCTATTTTGAATTTTACAGCGTTATAAAAGAGCTTTTCCAAAAACTGGTCAGATATGGCTTTAGCCAGAAATTTAGGCCCTCCAATGACCACATACACTTTGTGAAAAATTCTTATCCACCGATGGGATCGAGTATTCATTTGTTTCCGAATAACGGAGTTTCGTGTTGTTTTTTAGAATTCACGTTTGACTGTATGTGTTATGGGATCACGATATGGTGATCAATATTTTGTTTTATCAATGAGCTCACAAGGGCTTGTCATGATAATTGTTAACCATCACACTGAGGCGAAACGCGTAAAATAATGCAGCGCTCGAATTGAGCAGTGTTTTCAATAGTGATATTTAATACTTAGGTCCTGCCAGGCTGGAGTGGCTTGACGCTCACTACACTGCGGTCCACTCAAAAAACCTAATTAAGCAGATCTATGCAGGTGACTTTAGATGAAACTCAAAGTGCATGAAGCGGTATCTGCGGCGGAACTGCTGAGGCGCAGCTATCCAGTTTAAACAATCACACGACTGATTCACTACAATATTGCAGCTTTATTTGACTTTTAATGAAAGCTCAACAACTCCGACGATTCTACAGCGTTTACGGCGCTTTCGATGTGTCACTCGCGAAGCAGAGGAAGCAGCATTATTACGTTCCAAATTGGACTATTCTCGTCAATATGGAGAAGTTGGAGTGAATTTTTCCTTTCTTCGACTATATCTCTAATCTCACTGATGAGAACTTGAAACTTTTCAACGGCATCTCTTTAACTAAAGAACTCTAAGAAAGGTTTTGCAAAGAATCACTCACATGCCGTCTTTCTTTTAACCAAAGAACTTGTAATGCACATACATCAATAAAATAATAGCATAATATCGACATGTACATGATAGCGGCACACTCTTTGGTGAAAATATACTTAAGTGAGTGTGCATGACAGGCTTATTGTCGTGTGACGATAATATGAATATTGTAATTGATGGAATATAACCGGTGTGGCGGAGCCTGCTTGAGTTGCTATGTTCGTCCCGGAATACAAGCAACGACAGTGGGATCCAGTGGGTGAGCATATCGTGTTATAACTGTGGGATCACTACTGATTATGTATGGGCTGATTCCCTAACACCGGTGGTATACCAAGCATTGCCTAAGTGAGTTCGCTCCGCCACAGAAGTGATAAGTACCTTCACAACTCTATTGAGTTCATTTAACAATTATATGAACGCATTGTGTGATGAGAGCAATAATGGATCAATAACGAATCGAGGTGAGGTGGCCCGGGTGAGGTCAAACGACCGTTCGGATGTTGTCCGACTATCGAACTGACTGCTGAGTTTCACTGCAGCTGAGTGCCGCTCTCGCCACTTTGCTATGACGAAAAATTACCGCTGTACCGTTTTCTCTCCAAGCTCCTCGAATTTTTGCGTTGCCATTTACTCTCTGAAGTCATGGGCTATGTGCTTGCCTCAATTATCATGTATTTTCCCAAAAAGATAACAAAGCTCCCATGGGAAGCTTTATGTAGTTGGTGACCGATGGCTATGATAGCGATATTGAAGAATGAGTGGTGGAGAAACGGTGTTTTGGTGATGCATAGGTAACACACGTCTCCGGTATGGAGTAATCCTTGAGCGACCTCTTTACTGCGCTATAGATACGACGAACAGAAACTACGTGTCACCTATGGAGTGCTTTGTGTGATTCGCTATAGTTTATACTTTGCTTGTCGCCAAAGCTGTGGTAGTCATCCAATATCTCAGAAAGTTAAGATTCTAGGTATTAATTTGTTTTTGCAAGTTTTTAATGCGCTGTGGCAAGCGAATTAAGATCACGTTTCGCACTTTGAGTAACTATCCCGCGTTTACATTTCGCAGGGGGTGCATTGGCATTTGTTCAGTAAAATCCATACGCTAGAGGCAGTTTATAATTAAAAAAATGATATGTTATCAAAGGCCTTCTATAAACGTTTTTTTTTTTGTAGAAAGAACGTTTACGTGCCTTAGAAATTCCCACTTTTTAGTGCAAATGCCACTTCAAAGGGGAAACAAACGCATCTCCATTTCTTATTCTTTTTTGACGATGTGTAAAAGTGCAGTTTGAAGACACATTTTTCAATATACAACTTTTCCAAAAAGCTCATGTGGTGTGACTTTTAGTATGCAATCGGAGTAAGCTTTGATGGAGCCCACAATAACGATTCATAGAGCTTATTTTTGAAGAATTGCACATCCCTAACCCAAATTTCTGAAACCTTGCACTGATTATGTTAATCTTTTGTTTAAGGATATTTATTTAGCAATGAATAACTTTTACAATTACCATCGATCAATAACAATTTTCGCCTAAAAGACACCGGTCGAAAATTTACTCGCGTTGCATAGAATATTGCTTATTACATTCAGAAGTTCGTGAGCTCTAAAATAATAAAGATCAGATCCTGAAATATTCAGTTCTCACTTCTTTATTGTCTGCAGTACTGTACAACATGATTTTTCGACTATTATACAGCCCTTTGTGAAAAGCCAGAACTCCCAGGAACATATCCTCGATGAGCAATGTTGAAACAAGGTAAACAAAAATACTGTTTACATCTACAGAACCCCGCGCTTACTCGACTAGTTTGCTCTGAACATGCGCAGTATTTACACGTATTTGGCAATGAATAATTTCTGCAATTAGCATCGATCGATAACAATTTCTCGTAAAAAGAACACCAACTTTCTATATCATTCAATAGAACGCCCCTGATGTGTTATAATGACTTTGAAAATACACCTCATGTCGGCTGTGGAGCGATGATCTTGTAAGCTTCTGACATAAACTTCCATCTTGAAATCAGTGGAAGATTTGCCACGCAGTCTTTGTAGATTTCCCAAGTAAACATCAGGCACATATGCCACCAGATGGGGGAACAGACAAGTGGACCTAAACTGTGATATTAGATATTGCGAAGTAATATCGCAGCAAATGCACTCATCACTTACATGTCTTTGTGATGTATGAGCAACAAAACAAACCATTTGGTCGATGGAATCCACGAGCAACTTGTGCTTGTTGTAACTCCTTCGCTAGATTGATGGTAAAACCCTGCGCTGTGAAAATCATGGCAGGATCTCTCTCGTTATTCCGCCTGAGCATCGTTATGCTTTTCTTATTCTCCAATTGGTGCTGCATAAACTCCTTAGGTAATCCTCTCTTCACTCTTCCTCACATCCCATTGAGTGCGTTTTTCTTCTAAAAGGGTCTCGACAAGTTCAACATTAGTCTATTAGTATCGGTGTGAAGGTGTCGGCCCACATTCATTAAGCTATTCTTGGGTTCCATCACAATACTGTTTGCTATTCGTCCGACGTGCTAAGGGGTTGTTCCAGCAACTGCACTTGGGATTGTGTTGTATTCCTACAGTGCACAGTTTGAGCAGTTTCACCTAGTATCTGTGCCTTTTGTTACGAATGTATTGCCTAAAAGACTTTTCCTTGGAGAATACTATTGATTCGTCCATGCATACATCCTTCCCAATTCTATATGCACTGTTAACAAATTATAGGAGCTTGCGGCTTTTACAATACATCATACTTCTACTCTCGACCGCTTTTCATAGACCCGCTCAAAACGATCTAATCTGATAAGGATATAACATGTTTTAAGCTGTTAAGTCTAGCGTATACAGACTCCTGTTGCGTCCTATTCGGACTCGCCAATGGCATCTTTCCTCGGCTCAGCCTCCTGAAGCTAAATAATCCTCTATAGAAGAATCGACTTCAAGTAATAAACCACACCAAATTAGATGACGGAATAACTGAATGACTGATTCATTGATTTAAATATGAATATCGAAATTCGACAACAACTGATTTATTGTAAAAGCAACAAGTTCGACTGCCGGTCACCACATTGCCAGGTAATTCCATCATCTGACTGGGGGTGATTTATCACTCGACGCCGATTCGTTTATGTAGGATTATTCAGCCTCAGGGGATTGGCTGAACCGAGGGAGAATGCTATTGATGAGTCCCGATAGGATGAAACAAAGGCAGCCTATTTAGCGCTGGACCTAACAGCTCAAATCATATTATATCCTTATCAAATTCTAGGAGGTTTCTAATTTTGTACATTCTGCCCTTTTCATCCACCTGGAGTTGTCGGCATAATGTAAGTGCCTCAAAGTCCTGAGAAATCCACGACTTGAATTATACTCTCAAGAAGGGGGTTATAAAAGACGGATGACTACACCAATAATTTTTCGGATATGGTAGCTTCACAACGCTAATTTGCAAACACATGGCTAAGAATAGCTTCACTACCTTCACGGTTTTTTTCCAATCAACTTTTCTGATCATCATAGGTATTTGTTTGTTCTACAATCAATTCCCAAACACTGGTCATGAATAGCTTGTAGAACTTGACTGGTTGCTGGCACCTGACATCAGTACTACCTAGAACACCTGCAGCTGGGTCATCACAAGGCAGAACGGTGGATGGCTGCACATCCGTGGTTCAGTCACCTTTTGAGATGCCAAGATTCAAAAAGCTCGCTGTGCATCGTCGTTCCGTCATCGTCACTCTCAGAGCATTCTCGGGCGTGCACGTTTTGGTCCATGCTCGCATCCGATTCATTTATAGCGTTCTCATTAGCTATTGCAACCAAACCCTCTAGCATGGTTTCCCAGTTTTCTTACCCAAAGGCTTCCCAGTCTTCTTCTCTAGGCATGGCAACGCTAGAAGGTAAACCCTTGAGTAAGCGCAAACAGCTTAGCAAGTTGCCGTTGTAATGGAGCGATAAAACTCACATTGCAATCGATGGAATTATATGTTCTCATATTGGCACAGAGGCGCAATGGTTTCGACCTACTCGGTGGATATGCTTGGTCTACCCATCTGGCACAAGTTCGCAAAAACACCTTCGCTTAGAATTTGCAAGGACATTTTGAGTTTCAGTGACGTAGGAGACTTCAGTTCAGATATTCATCTAGGCATAATTTCTCTAATAGCATCAACAATCAGCAGCCTCACAGTATCCTGTATAAAAATAAAACTTTTTAACATATGACTCTAGCTTCTCACAGTCACACAGATAAAGACATAAATCATGCGCAATGCAATTACATTACCTAGAAAATGCGATGGCTAGTTTATTGTAGAGCTAATTAAAGACGATCATAATTCATAAACTTGATAAAGCAGCCAATATAAACGCACTGTGGAAGTACTGGGCTTCGATTGTCAAGGAAAGTGTAGGTGCGTGTATCGAGACTTCAAAAAAAGGAAAAATTTCCTGT
>JAHQIW010002976.1:0-104613 GCA_019055375.1 Parelaphostrongylus tenuis
AAACGATCCTCTTATTACCGAAGTTCAATGGGAGACTTGGCAAAAGTTCCAGTGCAGCGTTTAAGGCTTATTTCACTATAGCTGCTATTATACCCTTGTGTATTGGAGCGATCTTTTCTCAACTTTCTCCTATCAGATTCCTCACTCTATAATCTGCGAGGGTGTGGTTGGTTCAGAAGCAAAAATTTATTACCATCCAATTATTTAGGTGAGCTGTGAACGAATTGAAAAAAGCGAGATCATAGCTCTATATTTTGCTGAAGCCGCTGATGAGATCGCAATAGTTGGAGAAATGTGATTTTGAACTTACAATTCTACTTGGGATGAGAATACAGCAGTTAAAAAGATGAAAATGTTAATCAATCAACTTCACACTGAAGACTAATTATCTCAAACCTATCACAACAGCTTCCGGAATCCAAAAAGTGGTTTATGAATAAAAGAAAGAAGAGGAAATTATTGCAGATGCCAAGCCGCTGGGCTAACAAAACTACAGACGAAATTCTATGCGAGTTATTCCTAGAGAAAAACATCGATCTTCGCCGTTCTCGGAAGCTAGGATGTGGCCATTATAGCAAAGTTATCACAGCGAATTTTGTCTCAAACGGGCACCCTGTAAGTACGCTCGAACGAGTCATTTTGAAAAAGTGAAATATCAATCTTTCTTTCCAATGTGATGGACTACAATAAGATCAAAAATGCGAAAGAGAACAAGATATGGATTCCTTTCCTAATATTACTTTGATTAATCCAGATTTCAGAATACCAGAAATTTAACAAGGAGAAACAGATTTATCCAAAGACTAAATGATCAAATAAGTGTTTCAAATTTTTTGCCTATTGTCTTCATAGGTAAGCTGACGTTCTAATATATAATGATATGTAGATATATAGGTTGCCATCAAGATGATAAACACCCAGAAAGTGACAGAAGAATTCCGCAACAAATTTCTCCCCGAGAGAAATCGACTGCTGGAAGCACCTCAGACACCCTCATCTTGTCAAACTTCTCGGCCACTACGAGGCTATGCACCATGTATTCCTTACTATGGAATTCGCACGAGGAGGGGATATGGTAAGGCGATTTTCAAAGATCATAATGAAAGTAGTATTGCTTTGCCGTGACAAATGAACTGAACGCATATGAAATTTCTAGGAAAGTTATAAATGGCTCATTATACGCCCTCAAAGATTCATTAGGTAACTAACTAGTAAGAACGTTGAACAGAAGTGATTTTTCTATCTCTTACTTAGTTTTTCTGATTTGATCAAAGCAAAAAACGTTTTACTGAACTATGACACCAAGATACTATTTCATGACGTGAGGGAACACCTAGTCATTTTCACGATTAATAATGATCAAGCCTACAACAGGTATTACGCAACACAAAAACGATACGTCCATTATTGAGTTGGTAATATCGAGACAGCCAATACTGACCAAACATACGTTGATCGTCTTTTCCAGCTACAATATATACAGAAAAAGGGACCAGTGCAGGAAAACCAAGCGATGATTTGGATGTCCCAATTAATCTCGGCAGTTTATTACATGCATACTGTGAGTACCACTCTGCTTTGCATGTATCTATTCCAATTTGAAACTATAATTCAGAGAGGAATCGTTCATCGAGACCTCAAACTAGAGAATATAGTTATCTTTCCCGATGAAGGAAATGTAATCAAAATTGTTGACTTTGGTTTCGCACGTAGCGTAAGTTTTTTTTTCTGTTTCAGACGATTTTATCATAACAGAATAAGCTATCACCTACCAATCCAGATGATGAAGGGTGATGCACTCTCGGAAACATACTGCGGGTCGAAGTCTTACTAAGCACCAGAAATTTTGAAAGGAGAACCGTATGATCCGTACAAGTCCGATGTTTGGTGGGTATAAACGCATACCAGAAGGATATGCGCATTTATAGATATAAACTACCAGGTAATGTATTCTTGATAATTCGTTTAAACCAACAATTTCGCCATGACGCCTAACTTTTCACCGTTATCAGCCTCTGCGAATCTGTAACCTCGATTCTTTCTTATAATCTTGTTCTATGCAGTTCGTGTTTCACAAAAAGTTCTTTGTTCTCTCATTCTTTGGATACTCCGTGTTCTATTCAATCCACGATTTCGGTACAATCTCTTATATGTGGAAAGAACCATCAATATCTCATTGCAAAAAATATAGGTCGGTTGGAGTGATTGGGTTCGTGATTCTAACAGACTGTATGCCTTACTCTGAGAAACGTCCCAACCCTCAAATTGTGGAGACGCAAAGGTATTATGAAAACAACTACATCATTCTAACGTTTCACGAACTTAATATAAAAGGTTTTATCATGAGGAGAGGAGAGGGGATGAGAACTGATACGATAATGTCGAAAGCGAAAAAATCTGTCTGGATCTTGCATCTTGGGTTCAAATTCATAGTTTATGCCTTTCCTGAAAGGCGACAAACACACTAAAAATGATTTTAGTGAGGCTGTGATTCGTGATGATCAAAAACTGTTTTGTAGCGGACTACTATACATCTACATATACATGTACAAGTGTGTGTGCATGTATATACAAATATATTGAATGATCCAGAGATGATTATGGAGAGAAAAGAGATGTAAGAACACAAGAAACTGCTATATGAAAGTAAAAAAACCTCGTTTCTCGTTCATTTGATGTAACTCGAGTCACTTTTACAAATCCCACTCACACCACTTTTTCAGGCTACGGGCCTACGAATATCCACAGATGCTGCGCCTTTCGGAAGAATGCCGATATTCAGTTGACACTATGATGACTTTTTCATGGAAGAACCGCCCAGATATCTCCCATTGTGCCTCTTTACCATGGTTTCGGAGATTATCGTATACTCATTATGCATTGATAGCTCCATTTTCCTCGATGGTATAGATAAAGAGAATGCACAAAAATCCACAATCATGTGTCAATCTTCCCAAAACCGTTTGATACGGCTTTTACTGCTTTGAAGAGAGACCAAGCATTAGGATTCCGATTATTGTCCAGTATTTTGTAAAAGTTGTGCAAAAAAAAACGACAACAAATCACCTCTTCAATAAATTTCTCTTGTCCCTCAGAAGTATACGGGAATGACTCTAGTAGGTCACGAAACTGAGCCAACTCAAGCTCCGCTGCACGACCTGAACCATGTCGATTAGAAGAATGCCATTAGATCTTCGCAAAACTTGAAACAATGCCAAACTGTTTTTCGTCTGCTCCATGTTACAGAAGCTCCACTCCTACGAAATGAATGATGGAAAACCTGGAGAACATAAACTGATATTTCAAACGTCGTAATTATCATAAAATGGACAGACCAGCACAGAAAATAGACAAAATAAAATGTCAATATTTCATGACCGAAAAGAATAATGACGTGACAAACTATTTTCAACGTCTACAAGGACCAAATAACAAAACTATCGCGAACAAGAAGCGTAACAAAGAAATCAACAATCCATGAAAACAAATTGGAACCAGTACACAGAGGCAAAAAACTCTTATACTTCCGATTTTTATCTCCTAACTTATTCGCCCATATCTTCTGCCTCTTGGTTGTTAGATGAAGCACCTCCAAAACGCTCTACCTGGAAATCCTTACAGATGAAGCTTATATGTCCATTTTGGAAAAACCCTCTTACATAGAGACATCATAACTGAGTCAGCGGCATTGAGCTGCTTATCAAACCGGCACTTCATATGACCATGGGTACCTAAAAAGAAAAAGGATTATTCAACCGTACTTTTGCTAGTGATATGGCTTTATGAAAACATAATTGATAATACTGAGTGATATGAAGACCTCAAACTTCAGACAGAAGTTGAACCTGCGCCTCACTCTTTCGGGGATGTGTGCTAAGCACGGTTTCATTGGGGGTTCTTGTTATACTAGGACGCGCTCGTGAAAAGGATGAGACACGAACTCAACTTTCGTCCGATTTTCCAAATTTCTCAAGACTGTTCAAAATCAGAAAACTGGTTGATTACTTACCTAATTGTTCCTTTATGTAACCACGACGTCCACTAGGGGTATACAACTCCACAGGTTTGAACCATTCGATATCCTCTGAAAGAGTACAATATCAAAATATTTTTTACTACAGTGGTAGTTGTATTCGAAATGTTCGAAACAAATTAGAAAGAGAGAAAACACTCGAAAATTCTCCAATAGAAGGAAAATTTTGAATGCTAAGTTACAGAACGGTTAAGATCTGCGGAACATTACCTCTATGAAAGAACATGTAGCGGCAAACAACGGAGCGCTTATTGATTTTGAAAGGATGACCTGACAGAACAATTCGCTCCAAAACTATTCTGTCTGGGTTCACGTCTAGCACTGATCCCGTAGCAACAAATTCCTAGATTTTTAACAGGTTTAGTAGGAAATTCACTGCAAGTATGAGCAAAACTCTATGAGCACGCTCACCTGTCCTCCATTTTTCCTTCACGTAATACCAAAACCGAAGCCGGAGGGAAGGTGATCGGAGCAAATACGGTGGCGACACAACATGCATTCATCGCAGAAAACGTTCCATCTCGAAGAATAAATGTATAAAAAACTTCAGCTTTTGAAATCAAAACGTGTAAATTTCAAATAATTAAGTAGAACCACCTTGAACTTGTCCCCGTTAGTATGCTGACTGAAAATTGGACATGCCTCAAATTTACGAAAACCAACGTTGAAGATTAGTTTCTTAAACATTTCAAATTCACCTAATGAACATAAAGTTCGCAACGAATATAAGGGAATAAAAACAATCATAATAGATTCCTATTCAAAATATACTTTTTCACTGAGATCACGAACCTGCTTATTCATGATAGGAACTGTACATGATGGATGTCGTCGAATGAGCAGATTTATGACTGACATCCGCTGCTCATGGGGCAATAGTTGATGTAGTACCATAGGAGCAGATTGGTCCCATTGCTCTAACAATGTTCATCAATAACCTCAGATAAGATAAGCTACACAAGCCACTACTCAGCATTGATTACTATCTTTACCACTCGTTTAAAGGCACTTTTAGGTCATGTTCCCCGTTTAATAGATGAACGATATATATCCGATAATATTGAGTGATACACATAACTTTAAACCGCACACGGCAATCAAACCCGTACATCACTTTTCCGTGGCGCATGCTAACCGATTACACTTCCGAGGCTGCTCTTCTGCAATCACTCTTTCTGCGATACAAGTCGGTAGTGAAATTGGTTAGCAAGCGCCTCCCGGAAAGTTGAGATGCGGACTCGATTCCCGTTTGAGGTTGAAAGGTTTGCGTATCACTCGACATTATTGGATATATATTGTGATATTACACCAGAGCTTAGGCCGTTTGACAAGATTAATTGTGGATGAGAGATATAATAATACACCCAATCAAAGATTATGAAGCACCCTGCGTAAAGCAGTTACTAGAACTAATTTCTCTGAGTAGATTTCAACTCCACTTCTCATTTAGTTTCAGCATCTAGCGGTTATAAAACAATACAGCAATATGCAAAGACGCTAAGTGATATGCAAAAACCTTCGGCACCAAACGGAAGTTGAACTCGCACTTCACCCACATCGGCAGCTAGCGCAAACTACCACCGAGACCATCGCTCCGTTACTCAATGCCAGCCTGGGGTCGTAGGTTTTCCATAGACTCAGCATCCATGGATATATTATAATCGTAACGTCATGGCACTACTATAGCGGTAAAACAGGAAATTTCTTGTAAATAACGTAAGAATATAACACATACGTGCGAGTGATACTGGAACACGACCAATTTGCAACGTCACATGCTGTCCTGGATGAACTCATGATGTCGAGTCATACTCCCGATTTCATTCAAAACTAATTTTTTGGTTCTTTTGTAGTTTTGAAATTGGAAGATACGAGCATAATCCAAAGGCAGATCCTCCTTAGAGTCCCATGGTGATGTCCTACATAAGCCATTTCATTTGCGTGAAAGTTTCCGATAATGTCACTGGTAGATTCAGAAACACTATAAGAACTAACCAAAGCCTCGGTGGTGTAGTGGTTAGAGCACGCGTGCCCGGATAGGATGAAAGACGGGTTCGATTCCCGTCCGAGGCCGCGTTTTTGCTCACCACTCAATTCTCTTAGATATATAGAAAACATCATAACAGTGCGAAATGCATTAAATTAATATTAATTCCGAGTACTAACGAAAGCTTTGCATATTTTTTTGAAGGCATTCATGGAAAAAACACAACAAGGAATGTACCACGAATGACGCACGTCTTAGTAGCTACTAGTCGCATGGTGGTGAGTTCCCTATGATTCACAAGGGGCCGGGACTGCTTTAATGTGGTGACGACGTTAGGAAACCACGGCTAAGTCTACTGTGGGACTCCAGGAAACAGTACAGCAAAACCAGCACATTTTCATGAGCTGAGGTCCGCACAGTTCGTGAAGACGGACCGTCCAAGTATCCAGAAAAATTACTCAACAACATTTCAACCGTTGTTTTTCAACAGAACTTCGTTGGGATATTTTTGGAAGAATCTTTATAAAAAGTAGTTGAAGCGTCTTCGAATAAGATTCCTAGTGTCGTTCGCTATTTCATTATCACAGAGGTCAGAATACTTCGGATATGGGGATACGGTTTTCGAAGGCTGACCTCGTTGATTGGTCCGAATCCAGAGTTGGTTATAGTGTCCTGCACTTTCTCTTCACCAGAACAAGTGCTACAACAGTCTGATCAAGATAACGACTCAGGAACGCCAATAAGCTTACATAAAAAAAAACTTTTGGAATCGGTACTAGACAGGTCTCAGACTCATCTGGGAGTATAAGCAGCACTGACTCGGTTCAGCGGGAGGCCTCCGCGAGTCATTGTAAAGGCCAGATATGCATTCAATCACCTCAAACGAAGTTAAAAATTGAAGTCGAATGCATGGCGCATCCCTCAGGGATTGATCAACGCCGAGAACTCTATCCTTTATCCCAATATATCGACTACTTCGTTCCTATCTAGAGTCAGTGATTTTGAGCAGATTGTCCACAGTCGTTTGATCTAAAGGTTCATATGGAACTATTGAATTTTTGTCTAAATCTCATATTAGCTAAACCCTAAAAGATGTTACTATTGACTGGTTATGTCGAGGTTAACGGGCAGTCAATTTCCAGTAATTCCCAGATTTGATTAATTGTTTTTAGGTCGAGTAGTGATCTCAGAGGCTATTCACTCACGTAAACGACTTCTGTCAAAGCAGGAACGTCACCAACAAGCTGCCCAAATTCGAGCAAATAAGCGAAAAGCTCTTTTCGAGCAGCGCCGAGGTCATGAAGTAACTTTTCACGCACCTTCATTGACTGTATGCTTATCCTTTCTACTTGTTTATTCAATTACTGTGTTACTTTTGTTGATACTTCTGATTGACTTCCTATGTGTTCTAGACAGTTCTGGCTCTCGGAAATAGTTACAAAGCGTCTGAATTCGCCTCGGATCTGTCGAACTGCGATGAAACGATCGTAACCACGTTAGGACACAATGTTGTGTACTTTGCGTAGGTGTTCCATCTCTGACTTCTCTGTCGAAGATGATTATCCATACAATCCAAGCATTTTCCAGTGTTCCTAAGCTCAAAGTCACGAATTGGTTTTCTCATGCCGGACCGTGAGAAGGTTGACGATGTTCTTGATTGTATCAAAGTAGGTTTCCTAGCAGAAATTTCTAGAATTTTCACGTACCAGTGGTCTAAATGAATTGATCCTGGAACTTTAGGTATCGGATCTGGTGTGCTTGCTGTGGCCGTGTCATGTAGAACTGAGTCAGGACAATCAC
Source organism: Parelaphostrongylus tenuis (assembly GCA_019055375.1). Taxonomy (NCBI): domain Eukaryota; kingdom Metazoa; phylum Nematoda; class Chromadorea; order Rhabditida; family Metastrongylidae; genus Parelaphostrongylus; species Parelaphostrongylus tenuis. Next base: position 7,821 of record JAHQIW010002976.1, read on the forward strand.
TTACTCCTCACAATTATGAAAGCACACGGTCAGTCGGTCTTCTATTTTCTATCTTATCTAGTTATTTCAAGTTCGGCCCTGCTGGGTCTGATGATGGGCATGGCTGTACTCTCGGCTAAATATCATTCACCTTTATTTAGCGAGAAATTAATGTGTACGATCAGTGATAATTGTGATCACTTACCTGAAACTGTTACATTCTTGCGAAAGATCGATCAATACCTACAGCGGTGCGACCTACACAGGAGGAATACTGAGGGAATATAATGGCTGCTTTTTTCTCAAATCGACATACAGTGACTCAAAATGGACCTTATCTGCTGTGATACAATTAGTTAAAGAGATTAGCTTTCTATAAACCTTGGAATTAATATTTGATGTATGTGAATCTTAAGGACTTCCCTTGTTTAGCCGACAACGAAGTTAATAGCAGAAATCTGATTAAAAAAGCGAAGTCCTTAAGATTCATATGAAATGCTTTTATAGCTAACTAAATAATCCTTAGGATCTACAAATCCTTGTCTTCAGGATGAAAGTTGATTCATTTTGAAACAAGGAAAATCTGGTTGAATAGAAATAAATATACTCTACATACACTGTATGGATAAATCTCCACATGAAATAATAATAATAATACACTATAATAATATATAATAATAATAATATACATAATAATAGTAATATATATATATATATATATAATAATATAATCTCCACAATCTCTCACCTCTATGTTATACGTTACAATCGGAGGCCGAGACGTCAGTCGAATAAATCTTAGTTTCAACCTTGTGAAATTAGCTAAATTATACAAGAAACTACCAGTGGAACATTAAACTCTAGCATGAAAAATCCTTGAGTAGAAGAGCAAAGAATTCAAGGAAAACCTCGATTTTCAGCATCAATCCGTCCTTTCGAACGTTTTCCTTTGAATGTCTTGTGCTGCTTTGCAGGCTTCTTGAAAACACGGGTTGTTGACCAGTGCTCATTCCCTGAACGTCAAAGAAAACCGTTCATTATTTCAAGGTATACAGGACAAGTACAAATATATCTAAGGAATGAGTCACTCGTCAGTTTTTACTGATCTAGTGACGTCATTTGTCTGAGGGGTTTATTTCAGTTGTCAGAGGACAAATGAAAACCGATCATCATTCGCTGCTGGAGAGAAAGTTTTCATAGGAGTGTTAATAACCAATCGAAAGCTGAGACTTCAAGCTACAACCCACGTGGTCGGTCTTCGAAATCGCCTTTTTACGTCGCTACAGAAGAATATTTCTTGCTCTGCATACGCGCACGTTTCTCGCCAGACGGAACTCTTTCTTTGGACTATTCTTCAGTAATCATTCGATAGCGTAATCGTCAGGTTCCAACGACGTGATTAGATCGTGAAAAGACGATTTCTACGAAACGACGTACAGGTAAAACAAGCTGAATTCCCATCTGCGATCAGCGGGAGTCTTTGGCCACTTCATGTGCGGCTGACTGAGGCAACCACGTTCGATGACGCGATCATCATCAGTTTTTCGGACACAATCAACGCGTAGAGAAGTACCGCGTCAGCAGTTCACGTGATTGGTCTCACTCACAGGCACGTGAATTGGCCAAAGGCCCCTCTGACTGCAAATGGGAACGCAACTTACTTTACATGCTGCCGTTCTGAGAAACGGTCCTTTCCAGGATATAAGCACAGTGTTGGAATCAGAAACGATTACGCTATCGAAAGATTACTAATCGTCCAAAGAAAGAACCCTGCCCGGTGAGAAATATGTGTGCCTGAAGCCAACGAATGTCCTTCGAAACGTCAAAAGTCTTCTCTTCTTTCGGAAACCTGCGATGTGGCCTTTGTCTGGAGTCTCAGCTTCCGAATGGTTACTACACCCCTGTGAAAAGCTCTTCTTCAGCGAATGGCAGCAGTTTTTCACTTGCCCTCTTGAAACCGAATAGCACCGTCTAAGGATTTCACGGCATATCGAAAAAATAAAGTGTATTCAAGCTGCGACGAGAGTGAGTCAGTGAGAAGTAAGAAAAATGAGGCCATTGATTCAATGATATAAGGATAAATCAAAAACACTGCCCGCTTAGATGTTTTAGGTCTTTCAATTAATAATTGAAGACCTGCCACTTGGAGTCTGTGCTAGTATGAGACTGTGCCTGGCTCAGGTCGGAAATATTAGCCTAAGATATTGTGCTAGGTTACGCGTTATTACGAGGCATTCCTCTTTGCGGTTCATTTTTGGGCCTTTGCTATGTATCCAAAAAGCTTCCAAAGTTTTACGCGTAAACGTTTTCATTCCTGTGCAAAACAGTGAATTTAACGTCAAAATCTGCTCCCTTATGCTTCTGTTCCCCATGCGGCCTAGTGAGGTTTTTGGGTCGGAATTACGTTTCCCAGCTAGGTGCTCTTTTACGCGGATGCAGAGTGGTCTACCCTTTTCGCCAATATATTCATCCCCGCATGCCTCGCAAGAGATCAGGTAAATTGTACCCGACCTCATGCAGTCGCCGTCTCTGCCGTTTGAGCAAACCTTGCAGTCGTTGGTTTCGTAGAGACGATCATACAATCGGTTGCGGACTAATTGACGTTTTAGTGTTTTTGGTGGTATCTCGACTACTGCTACAGAATCATCTAAACCTGCTCTTTTTAAGCAGCGTTTAATGCCTGCACGCACATCGTTAGAAATAAAATGCAGGATGAATGGAAAGTTATCTTCGCTAGACCTTCCGTATAGGGGCACCGAATCTTCTCCAAATTTAACCCGAGAAGCTTCCGTGGTGTTGTAGCCATTAAAGGTGGCTATTTTTCGCGCCAAGCTCAGAACTCTACCTTGTATTCTTTTCCTGTGCACACATTAGCAGCTGTTCGAAACATGTTTTTCATAAGTGCGTATTTTGTGTGCGACGAATGAGAAGATAGGTAATGGACCAGGATGTTTTTGTTCCTTGGCTTGCGGCACCACTTTTTGTTGAAGGAGTTCTTGGACGCTTGACTTGAACGTTTGAAAATGGAAGCCAATTTGCCTTAGGTTTCTCACGGGTGAACGTTATGTACTCTGAACTGGCTATTTAACAACTCAAAACATTTGCCCTTCGCCTCTTGCGTTGAGCAGACGACAAAACAATCATCTATATACCTACAGTAGAGTAACGGCCGGACATCGAATATTGGTGCCTCTACTTTAACATAAAAGCGATAGCAAGGGTCGGAGCTAGTCGTTGTCCAATTTCCAGTCCTTTGATCTGCGCAAAATAATTCCCAGACCATCTAAAGAATAAGCAGCTTAGGCACTCTTTTAAGAGAGCCATGATCTGCCGAATGGAGAAGCCATACATGTTCGTAGTTTGTTCGTGCTCCGTTAGAAGCTCGCATAGGCTTGCATTGCGGACTCATTCGACACGTTTGTATAAAGAGCGGTTACGTCGAACGATTCCATTACGTACGCGTTGGTGGGAGACGCGTTACGTAGATGATTCAAGAACATTTGGGTATTGGTAAGATGGGCTGGAATGTGTTTTAGTAGTTGGACTACTATTAAGTTTAAAAACCACGTTATTCTATCCGTTGGCCCGTCTACACAGCTGATGATGGGTCTAACTTTGAATTTTGATGGATCAGTAGACGCAAGATCATCAGTACATTCCAACTTATGAGTCTTAATAAGTAAGTACAAGACGGGGCATGATGGTGGACTAAGTTTTAGTTGAGAAATAACGGAAGATTTTAAATCAGCCGAACTTGCTATTTTTACCCATTCACTATTCAACTTTCGATATGTTTTTGAAATTCCTTACTGGATGATGGACGATAGAGTGTGGTGTCCTCTAGATGTTTTTTCGTTATTTCAACATCCAACTTATGGGGAATTACTACGAACTCTCCTCCATTATCACTAACTGACAGTCGAATGGTTTTGGACTTTATTAGCTCCCGTATCTGATGTATGCCGTTTTTCTGCGTTGATGTTAGGTTGGAGCTAAACTTTTTTCGCGATTGATTAAGGATTCTAAGAGTTTCTTCCGAAAATATGCGAAAATTTATATCCACTTCATTATTAGGGCCTTGTTGTCTAAAGAACGCTCGAGGAGAAGGCGGTGTTGGCAATGCCTCTACATTTCCCTGCTGTTCGCGCCTATTGAATGGTTCTAGTCTAGCTTTATAGCGGAGCCGATCTTGAAGGTCTTGCAAACTGCACGCGATACTACACACGTTTTCCTTAGAAATGGATTGCGCTGGTGAGAAAGTGGGGCCCATTTCTAAGAGCGAGCGCGCATTATCGGGAAGAGTCATGCCTCCTAACACGGTGACCCTTGATGTTTCCGGCACATTATTGATGTTAGTTAGACTCTTAGGGCTTTCGTTAACGGTGTTATAGTGTTTTGTTGAAGTTTGCCTATGCGAATTGTTCAAAAGTTTATTCAAATTTTCTGCATAAGGTTACTTTAGCGTTTGACCTAATAGATTCGCAAATCAAAATTGACCCACCCTTGATTCTCCTCCAAAGGCGATCCTCTAAATACTGAACACAATAAAAATTCTTTCGACTCACACTTCTATGGATGAGAATACATTAGATCTTGTTTGAATCGAAGTGCTTCTCGTAGGAGTCTTAATTCGATGCTCAATACTCGTTGATCTTCTGGTCGCCCGCATAGCTCGTGAAGTCGTTTTCGCCTGATGAAGATGGGAACGATTCGGTGTTTTAGGCAGCGACGGAGGAAAATAATTGTTTGTCTAGCTAAGACGATCTTTCTTAGTGACAGGGTCTCTTTCACTAGTCGGAAATATTTGGCTGGAACAGTTTGTAGTAAATCCCAGGACCCATTATCTATTAACTTCGGCATAGTTCGAATAAATCAGTATCTTCTTCTGTTTAGCCGCTCCGAGGTGTTAATATTATATAGTATTTATTGAATATCAGCGTAGCATATAACAATACAGTTAATAATGCAGCACGAATATTACAACAGTCGTGGTGGCTAACGTTTCGGCAAGGTTCGCCATCTTCAGAGCCTGGAAAGGTCAAATTGATTCGCAAATTATTGAATCAAGGCCTTCATAAGCCTAGCAGAAAATGTAAGAGATAAATTTTTGGGTCGCATAGAAAAACTTCATTTTTAGCCACCACGACTGTTGTAATATTCGTGCTGCGTTATTAACTATACTGCTATATGCTACGCTGATATTCAATAAATAATACCATTAACACCTCGGAGCGGCTAAACAGAAGAAGATACTGATTTATTCAAACTATGACGAGGTTAATAGATAGTCGGACCTGGGATTTATTGCGCAATTACGGAAAATAGTCTCTTTTAGTACTTTGTGTTCTGCCCTTCTTATAATTGCCAAGAATAATAATCTATGTCAAAATATTATGCTGTCGCTAGGACAGGAATTACAATTCTCTATTGAGATTTCTTAGTCTTTTAACTCTGTATATTTTTGCCTTAATAAATACAATAAACCGAAGCATGTTTTCCACAATATCTTCAATAATAATGTACAAAATTCAATCCATTCATTAGGCAGTTCAGAACATCTCACTATCTCTAATAGGCACCGTCGAATTTGACCCTTTCATCGTATTTATGGCACACGAATTTTTTCCAAGAAATTTCGTATCCTGACCTACCTCTTTTTAGTCCTAGGACTTAACAATTTTCGTCTTCTTATTCAATCTTTGAATGAAAAGACTGGCAAGACGACAAATAATATAGGCTATGTCGTGGACAATCCTTAAATACACAATAATACTTTTTACACGAATCATTCACAATGGCATTCGTATTCTAGCACCTTCGTTCGTTTGATTCGTCTCTCTCATGAGTTAATTACGGTTTGACTTAGACTTGATGTTTTTCCTACTTAGTCACAAATGTCGTTGATTGATAGTGCGATCGATTCTCTGTGGAAATGTGAGATAGCCTCAAATGGACATTCTTAGACTATCAGTGCGGCAGTCATTAGCATCTGTGGGTTGTAGTGAACGCTAACATATCTTTATCAATCTCACGAACTCAGAGAAACGTGATCCTCTACTGACGCGGGTGAGACCGAAAAAGGCTTGAACGTAAATTGAGCTAATTTTCAGCCAGCGCCTAGGCAAAGTCGTGATACTCCAAAACGAATCTATTTTCTAGTGATAATAACAATAGTACTGCTAACATCCAACATGTACTTTACCCTCTAGTGCCGCTTCCGAGCTGATACTGGAAGTTATAAGCGTACTCATAAATTGTGCACTGATAGCAGACGCATCTTTGCATTTCAAGGGATCAGTGCTGATTGTATCATGCTGATTCAAAATGTTTAAGATTATAAAATCAGGGATACCTGCGCACGGACTTGCTGTTCGAGAACATCAATAAGCTGGAAAAACATACTTCATTAACTGGTAGGGTTAACATGAAAGGTCTTCAATTGTACTATGTCGAGCTATGTTGAGATACCGTGCTAATAATATAATGGTGATAAAATCCCAAAAATTTAGGCCCACTTTTGCAAAAATCATAAAATTGCGAACAGGAAACTTGGAACATAAAATTTGCGAGCTTACTGTTTGCTTTACAAGGCGCGATACAAATGAGCTAGCAGCCTCTCTAGTAGCTGCAATAGCAGGAAACTGGGTGTGGGCCGTGGGTGTGCCGGAGAAAATCATGGGAAGTGGGTAAGTAAAACCGCTTACAGTAAAGCTCCGACTCCTTGCTGCAACAAAATTTCGTTGGATTTGATGTGGAATATCAAAAATATGCTGTTCTGTTGGATTTTTAGAACTACCTTTCTTTTTATTTTGCTACTTACTATATAAATTCGAATTAGGACAGCTTATGAATAGTGACGAAACATTAGATATAGTGTTTTCAAATATAGCTACGAACTGTAGATTCGACTTTGCAAATTCTTGTGATGCTATTTGAAAAGAATATTCGATAGCTATTATCAGAGACCATCTATTTGCTTTTGAGTACAACACCTTTTCCGATTTTTCCTCAGCTTCTAATAATTATTCGGTAGCTCGTATCTCAGAGATTTCGCGAACTATTTTTTTTTCGAAAAGCCTTCCTAAAATGCTGCAGCAGCGAAAAGACATAGAGCTTCAAACCTGAAGTGCTTGTAGTGCTTTATTTGCACGGCTAGGTCTGCAAATGGCTTTTCGTCATATTTTCAATACTCAGTCGTTAGCTCGAATCACGCCACTTCTGAAACTAAATATGCTTTGGAAAGAGTATTCATAGAGCGCTGTGAGAGCGCTAAAAAAAATCGTGTTTTACACTTGGACTTATCGCTTTTCGGGACGGCTTGATCGATCGTGCTGAGTGATCTTTGATTTGATTTACGGTTTCTTTCGTTTCTTCAGGTGAGACGTATGACTCTTATGCGTTAACAGTAAATAGGAACTTTCATATGCTTTTCGTGCATAAGCTCACGCTCAAAAGCGTTTGATAAATAATATTGAAATAAAATAGAAAGCCTAAGTCTGGAAAATGATAGAACAACGTTTTTTTTCACAGTATCAATACAGAAAGGCCTTTTGCGAAACTAAGGAAAAATTTTTGGATATATAACGAAATTACTGGCGATAATGTGCGCGGCGTGTGAAATTCGACCTTGCTTTATCACTACACCGCGCTAAGAAGGCCTTCAAAAAATATTCAAATAAACGTTTGAGGTCTGAGATCCAAGCTTCAAAAATTATTGAGAGGTAAGTGGAAGTCTCCATACAGCAAAAGAGACCTTCGCAGAAAAAAGTTTCCTATAGCAGAGATGTGGCAAATTTTTTCCCTTACTTTGACCTTATGACATCACTGCACATCCTATCATTGCAGAGGGTAGCGAAACCAGAATGGCCGCATGTTTTTGAATGTTTACAAGACTTGCCATTTATAGCTCCCAAAAGGCACATCGCATTGCATCAACTCAGCTGAAAGCAAGTCTACATCAACGGATTTGACACTTAGTACATTTAGTCAGCGTCCTAGGTGGGGCAGATATTTTTTTCTAGTTACTTGTCTACTGTACGATAATTAGAGGTCGCCGTCTGTTAATTTCAAAGCGTAACCTTTCAGAGTAGATTTTGTGATAGATTCTACTAGCCGAAAGCAAGTTCCCACTATCTCATTCGTGATGATGAGCTTACGGCGTTTTTCTTGAGTGCTGGAGAGTGTTGGGAGAAGAAGGGTCGGAGGGAGAGAGGGGAGATCGAGCTCAGCTCCACGCCCGCCGCAAGGAGCATCACGTCCACGCGGCCACGGCGCCTTCTTACTCTCTCAACCACGCTCAAAATTTCACTATATCTAACAATTATTTTTGAGCTAACATGTTATGTGTTCCTTCATGGGCAACTTAGAGATCCAAATACACGTGTTACGGCCTTGACAGCGTCGTCAGTTGAGCAGTACCCTTTGTTTTAGCCAATCCTCTCGGGGGTGTCCCTGTCCCCCTACTAGGTCACATCGCGCAAATTACACGTGCCGTCAAGTGAAATGAATAACTAGATCCGCAGGCTTTACACTCGACTGCTATTGGCTGATACTTATGGACTATCATTCCGTTCGTTTCAAGTGTGGAAACGAACGCAATGATATTACCAGTATATTGGAGAGAGTGCTTCTGCTCAAACGTAAATAATGCATGCACTCGTCGGAGATGACAAATCGAGCGCAGTGTTGCTAAATCATCTGCTTTCTCGAGAGAATTTTATAAAGCGGATTGAAGCTGAAAAAGCAGTTTCACAGCTCAGATGGTTGAGTGACGAGCAATTCCGTTACAATATTCTCTTTGTGAATTCAACCGGTAGATTCAACAACCCATCATTGATGTTCACGGTAAAAATATCCAAATTTGGAGCCTAGTGAGGCTTATGCTACCGCAGATCTGGAGCACTGATTGGAAATACTCAGTTTTATGGAAGACAGGACTTTACTTGAGGAAGAACAATCAAGTTTTCCTGTAATTCATTATGTAGATGTAAAATTTACTGTAATAGTTGAATGATACCATCAACTCTGCTCGATAGGCATAACATGAGATTATGAATAGCACATTGAAGCTAATTTTTCGTTCGATTACTATAGGTATCAAACATTATGCCAATAGATCCTAATTTCAAAAAGACTGTTGCGAAGCAAATTTACGGTTTTCAATCAATTTTTCAAGAATGAGCATAGCAAGACTCAATTACGGAAGGATATTCGCTATTTTCTTGAGAATATGGATTTGATAAACAAAATGGTTAGTTTTTCTTCGTAGTTTAAATGGTAAGAACCTTTTTTTCTCTATAACAATTTATCTTGCTACTTTGTATTTTTTTATCCCATCACATCATGAGTTTCTCCTCTTTTTGTCTTTATTTGTTTATATACTTATGTTTTCCATGTGAAGAGAAATGTTAAGATGATATAGGAACGTCGAAATGAAAGTGTAGAAGCGATGTGGTGATTAAATGATGGAAAGAAAAAAAACGAGAACTTCACTATATTTTGACTTTTCAGTTTCCTCCGAAAAGAGCTAAACTGTTCAATCGAGCACTGTTGAAGCTGACGACTCACCCAAACGAGTGCACATACATGGATAAGTTCGGATTCCCATCATACAGGTATGGGCAGTTTGAACTAACTACTGCCATCTTTCTTAGCAACAGCGCGCGAAGTTTTTTTTTATTCCCCGAAAATGTGGCGTTCAACTCATTGGGTAGCACTGTTAGGCGCTCGGTTATACTCTTCTTTTGCCTTTTAAGGCAATTATAACATGACAAATCACAGAAAAATGCTGGCCTTTACAAAATGGAACTTTATGCCTGTTTCATAAATGGTTTGTTTTATGCGGACGACGACTTCCAAGTATTACGCTATCGAAAGATTAGTAATTGTCCAAAGAAAGAGCCCTGTCCGGTGAGAAATATGTGGGTCTGAAGCCAACAAATGTCCTTCAGCAACGTCAAAAGTCTTCTCTTCTTTCGGAAACCGGCGATGTGAGCTTTGGCTGGAGTCTCAGCTTCCGAATGGTTACTGACACTCCTGTGAAAAGCTCCTCTCCAGCGAATGGCAGCAGTTTTTCACATGCCCCCTTAAAACCGAGTAGTACCGTCTAAGCAAAAACACTCACCGCTTAGATGTTTTAGGTCTTTCAATTAATCATTGAAGATCTGCCACTTGGAGTCTGTGCTAATGTAAGACTGTGCCTGGCTCAAGTCGGGAATATTACCCTGAGATATGGTGCTAGGTCACGCGTTATTAAGAGCTTTCCTCCTTGCGGTTCATTTTTGTTCCTTTGCTATGTATCCAAAAGGCTTCCAAAGTTTTACGCGTAGACGTTTTCGATTCCTGTGCGAGGACCGTGAATTTAACGTCAAAATCTGCTCCTTTATGCTTCTGTTCCTTATGCGTGCCTAATGGGGTTTTTGGGTCGGAGTTACGTTTCCCAGCTAGGTGCTCCTTCACGCGGATGCAGAGTGGTCTACCCGTTTCGCCTATATATTCATCTCCGCATGCCTCGCATGAGATCAGGTAAATTGTACCCGACCTCATGCAGTCGCCGTCTCTGCCGTTGGGGCAAACTTTGCATTCGTTGGTTTCGCAGAGACGATCATACAGTCGGTTGCGGACTAATTGGCGTTTTAGTGTTTTTGGTGGCATCTCGACTACTGCTACCGAATCATCTAAATCTGCTCTTTTTAAGCAGCGTTTAATTGCCGCACTCACTTCGCTAGAAATAAAAGGCAGGATGAATGGAACCTTATCCTCGCTAGACCTTCCGTATGGGGACGCCGAATTTCCTCTAAATTCAACCCGAGAAGCTTCTATCGTGTTGTAGCCATTACAGGTGGTTTATTTTCGCGCCAAGCTCAGGGATTCCACCTTGTGTTCTTTTCCTGTGCACACATTAGCAGCTGTTCAAACTTGTTTTTTATAAGTGCGCATTTTGTGTGCGAGGGATGAGCAGATACGTAGTGAACCAGGATGTTTTTGTTGCTTGGTTTACGATACACTATTGTGTTGTAGGAGTTTTTAGAGAGGTTAACTTGAACGTTTGAAAATGGAAGCCAATTTGCCTTAGGTTTCTCACGGGTGAACGTTATGTACTCTGACTGGCTATTTAACAACTCAAAACATTTGCCCTTCGCCTCTTGCGTTGAGCAGACGACAAAACAATCATCTGTATACCTACAGTAGAGTAACGGCCGGACATCGAATATTGGTGCCTCTACTTTAGACATAAAAGCGATAGCAAGGGTCGGAGCTAGTCGTTGACCCATTGCCAGCCCTCTGATCTGCGCAAAATAATTCCTAGACCATCTAAAGAATGAGCGGCTTAGGCACTCTTCTAAGAGAGCCATGATCTGGCGAATGGAGAAGCCGTACATGTTCGTAGTTTGTTCGTGCTCCGTTGGAAGCTCGCGTTTGGCTTGCATTGCGGACTCATTCGACACGTTTGTATAAGGAGCGGTTACGTCGAACGATTCCATTACGTACGCGTTGTTGAGAGACGCGTTATGCAGAGATCATTTGAAATCCTTCCTCACGGTTTGAAATCCTTTTTTGCACAAAATCGATTTGCACGAAATTTCTGTTTAAACCACGAACATCATCATGGCAAATTGCTCGAGACAGATGTGGCAAGGAGTAGTGAACAAGGCGGTTCGCATATTGGCATCGGGTCCATTGGGGTCGCACTTCTTCTCGGCAGTTGCGGTCGTCAACTAAATTGTGAACTCTTGTATTGGAATATATTGGGCAATTATTTGGTGTTTGTTTACATTAGTGGTATAAAACCAACTACTGGATTACAAGTGAATAGATTCATGTAAAAAGAGTATAGCTATGTTTATAAAGTGGTGTACAGCATGTTTTATTTTTTTTACCGGTTTGAAATCCGGTCTAAGAAAATGTCTAGAAAATAAATCTCTGCGCTTGTAATTGAAAAAGCAGTCGCATATAGAGGAACATTTTTTTAACGATCTAGGATGACACATTCGCTCGCTCACTGAGAGTAGGGGATCCTTTTGAAAGCACCTAGACTCTTCTCTTAGTGACGTATGTTGATGAACTTTGAACCTTTGATCTAGATGACGCTACAGCAAAAATGTTGGATAAACAAGCCGTGTTCTTAACGCCAATAAGATAAGCTTTTTAGAGCGAGATAATGATTGGAGAAAATTCACTTTATGGTGTCCTTCGAAATTCGGTTTTTTTTATTTAGGGCATTCTTTCCTTATTAGGTTAGGAGGAACTTTGCGCGGACGCGAATAATTATTGCATGAATTTTAGAACAATCAATATCGATCAATCGAAGCTTTGTTTTTACCGCGGATATGGTCTCTTTCACTGCGGTGGCATTTAGTACAGTTCCATGGAGACACCTTCAGTCCTACGTTGAAAGCTAGGCTGTCGTGAAATAGCCACATTTCACCTTTAGCGGGCATTTTGCTCGGATATGCTTTGTGGATGGCTTTTCAACAGAGTATTAGGACTTTGTCGATAATTGATGAAACGTTAATTCTGATAATGGGATTGGTTTTTGAAAATACCTTCATAGAGCTAAATAATGCTACATATCGCTTTCAGAAATATATGCATCAAAAGTATTACGATCGTATATGGGAAACTGTACTTTTTCATAATGTCAAGAAGAATCTAGAAATTTTCTCGAAACGGAGGAAAAAGTTCGAAATAAATGACGAAAATTGCACGTCGATCAAATAAAACTGCACGCAACGATTTCAGCTGCCCCTTCGAAATGGTGCGACCTTCGATATTTATTCAGAGATTTTTTCTATCTCAATGAAATTTCTAGTTTTCGCAGAACAGACTCTGTCCTATCATTTTGTGGATCCTGGCTTCATTGATATTTTATTTGCCATATACACATGATACGAAATTTAAGCATAAACGAAATTGGTCATATCCATACCGTAATTCCTCAATAGTTCAGCTTGAGCACATTCGCTGCTATCCTGAAAAACAGTTTTTTTGAAAGCACAAAGCCTCTTCTCTTGGCTACATCTCTTGATGATGTTCGACCTTTCACTTTCAATAACGCGGAACCAATAATGTTGAATAACTGTTCATATTCTTTAAGACAAATACCAATTAATGTAGCGGGATGTGCAAAACTTTTGCGTCAGATAGAACTCGAACCCACATCTCACCCTATCCGGAGTCGCGCGCTCTAACTCGTTGCACTACTGACGCCCATTTTGCACACCACTCCTTCTACGCTACAACACTTCTATCTGTCATCAGCCAACTCTCAGCAGTATGACACGCAATGTTGTCTACACAACCGCCAACGGCCTGACCAGGTAGTCGCTATCGACATTGAACCCAATCACGCTGGCACATATTGGGTATTGGATGATCAAACAGAATCATTTCTATTCAACCGCGTTTAGCATGGTATGATGTTATAAATATACCGATTGATGCAGAGTGATGTGCAAAACTTTGCGGCAGATGGAACTCGAACCCCAAGATAGGGTGAAATGTGAGTACGAGTGCCAGCTGACGCAAGCCAAATAATGATTGGAAAAAAATCCCACTTCATGGTGAGTTTCATTTTGTTATTTCATCTAGTGGTTTTCCTTTTTTTCCTCCCATGAAAAGAAGAGCCTTGAACAGAGGTGATTACCTGAACATGAATTTTGGAAAATAACGAAATCTGTCAAACGAAGCTTCGTCTTTGCTGTGATATTGTTTCTTTTATTATGATCGTGTTGACTGCAATTCCATGGGCTTTCCCTAGTTCCATATTGAGAACTTGGGTTTCGTGAATTGTGAGTTGTGAAGAATGGTTTTGGTTATCGTGACAAACTCGAGTAGCCTCTCAGAGACTACGTCTCACCTTCGACGTGCATTTTGACCGGCTATGCATTGTAAATTGCTTTTCACCATAATATAAGTACCTTATTAATATCTTGAGAAGTGTTCATTTTGATATCAGGTTTTATTTTTGAGGAGATCTTCAAGGAGCTAAATTATGTTAGGTTTCGCCCTACAGAAATATGCGTCACTAAAAGCATTATGATCGTGCATAAGAAAGTGTGCTGTATTACACTGTCTAAAAGATTCCGAAAATCTTTTTGAAACGGAGGGGAAGGTCTGAGATAAATGACGAAAATTTCGCGTCTCTGTACGCAGCGATTTCAACTATCACATCAAAAGGGCGCGATCTTCGTTATTTAACTAGAAACTTTCTTTCTTTTTGAGACAGTTTCCAGCTCTCCCGCATTGAAAACGTAAGATATACTTTGTCCTTTTAATCTTCAAACACTAGTTTTCATTTACACTCTATATTGCCACATAGAAGTATGAACTTTGAGCAAGAGGCTCACCACTTCGACTATGAAACGTGTTTTTCTTTCCGCCCTTGTAGCACTCTCGAGGCCTTTCCAAGAATCAAATTCAGTTTCGGAAATTCCAAAATTTATGATATCAAACGACAACCAAAACTCCGACAAAGAGTCATCGACAAATTCTGGTCGTGTAAAAATGTGTGAATTTCATTGTTGCTGCTACAGCGTACTAAGACCTTTACAGAAATCAAGTACATCATCACTAGTTTAATGTTTTCTAATTGTGGAATAACTTTCAAAATGCTTACAGAAAATATAGCGCACCGAGAAATTCAACAATGCAGGTCCACATTCAAATGAATGCACGTCGTCTGTAATTGGTTAACACAGTAACCCCTGATCCACTGTATCACTAATCACTGCACCTCCCCACTCTCTATATTCTTAATAAACAACAAAAGTACGTCGCAAACATTCCAGTACTAATTTATGAGCACTGCTAACCAACACGACGACACTACGAAACGATTGCATGCTCCCATTCTCAAAGCAGACACGAGACCTGACTTTCGGTAGACCTTGCTTAAAAAATCACGGAGCGTCGCTTTGCGCATCGGATCATCAACCGCCTAGATCGTTGCTACGTCAGTGTGACGTAACTTGAATTACACTAAACCAGAATAACAAAAAAAATTGAACAATTATCTAAGTCGAAGCGTTGCTTCACTCTACACTGATAGCACCAGTCTCTGCGAACTTGAAGTCCCATACGATTAAGCGAACACCCTAAAGATACTTTACTCAACCACAAGGCCTAAGAGGAGTCAAGCACTTTCGATATCTTACGACAAACCTTATATCACTTTCCAACTCAAGTACCAACACTGTTTCACTGTGCGACTTCACCATATGTCAATTAAATACTATTTATCATCAATATATTTCACAACGCATAAATTGATAGAACTCTCTGTACAACAACAAATCAACAACAAAGCTGAAGTCAATTAAGTAACACCTTCTACTCCTCGTCGTCATCGACTGAAAAAAATACCCGAGATGACTGGAATGTAAACGACAGCAACTTGAATTCCTGAAACATTACTATAATTTTACTTTTCAAGCTCATTATCTTCACTTCACTTTATGGAACGCTTTTCATGAATGTAACACAGCAAACTTTTGATGGATATGATAGATCGAAAATAACCATAAACAGCTATCTATAAGCGAACTAATCATATTTACACAGAGTGAACACAAGCCGTCCACATGGTGATATTCAAAATACGAACCCGTTCATAAGCCTGTAACCGAGTTGCTCTGAGGTTTGCACTCCGAGGATCCTTCGAAGTCTTCATCTCCTCATTCAACACTTCCTTATCGGCAGCACACTTCCTAAAAATTCGTTTTCTTAGTGAAATCAAAAGTGTGTGCTTAGGCTCGTCGCCCGCTTAACACAAGCCAGTTATGAAACAGATATAAAGCTCCGATTTGTGAAGGCCTGCATTTGTCTGTGGTTTGTTACGTTGTAAATACCTTAGACTTTTGAAAGACGAGTCTAGCCGAAAAAATAATCCAACCTTCACCATATGAGGCTCTTGGCTAAAAACTCAACAATAAGGAAATTTGTTCAAAGAAGGTGGTCACTCAAGTTCTGTCGAACATCATATAATATGTTCATTGGTCTGTGATATCACATAAGCATAAGCTTGATTTACATTTTGACTCGGTCCGAACAACCAGTAGGATAGCGCATTGGATAGTGATGATCTACATCAGGAAACATGGCTTCGCCTTCTCCCTCCACCCCTTCCTACAAGTCCGTATGAGGACGCGTTAGCTCAATCACCTCCAAGATTATAAAGAGTACGGCCTCATTCAGCATTCTACGACATTCACAGAGATGACAAGATCTTCAGACAGTAGCCGAAACAACACGCAAAAGATTGTTACACCTTTGTCGTGGATTAAAACGGATAGATAAATCGAAAATAGAAATTACTGGGATACTTACAGTAATTGTGCTAACGGATCATGTAAAAAAAAGGATAAAACCAGTCCCCTCGAAAACCTATTATGAGCTCTCCAAACATCGGGCTACATCAAAACTTACTTGACTGCTCTATAAAACGTGGAGAGCAAAAGGGCTTATATACACCATTTCTAAAAATAGATCCAATTATCTTCGACAAAAACATCTTATCAAGACTGCATAGCCCTTTCATGAATAATTCCCTTATCTGGCGCGTAATCATATGACGTACTTTGAGCCATCTGGTCACGATTTTCCCAAAATCCTCGTCAAAAAAGTGGTATGACTGTCACTAGGGCAATTTGTAGAGCTCGATACACGTGTTTTGGTTTTAACAGCCTCGTCAGGCGGGCAGCACACTTCGTCTTTAACCAGTGCTCTCGCGGAGCCCAACCCACATATAGAGAAGGAGCAGACGTACGATTCACACGTTCCAACGCATGGCTCAAAAAATGAATATTAGGCATATTGAAGGCTGAGTATGGTCCTGAGAAAACACTCGAACGAAAGGTATGATATATCTAACGATGCCAGCCAAGAGCGATGGAGTGTAAAACACTGCCCCATTCAGTGGATTCACTTCATGGAATGTTTAAGTCGTACGTCGGCGCTGTCGGATTGTCTAGAGACGAAGGGTACCGCCCGACTAACGAGGCTGTCAAGACCAAAACGCGTGTAGCGGGCTCTATAAGTTGCCCTATAAAAGACTACATGCATGGCCTGAAAAATGATCATCAGGCATATATTAACAATGTGTGTTGTTCTATGTTTAATGTCTAATTATGTAAGAAAATATCCTAACAAGACCGTATGGCCTTTCTGAAGTACAACACTTCTACATATATTGCGCCCTAATGAGAGGTCCTCTCAGCCATCTGATCACAGTTTTCTAATATCCTCGTCAAAGAAACAATATAACTGCCATTCACCAATTTGTCCAACCAAATCCAACGAGCTCCATTGATCGGCGGACATACTTAACAATGAAAAACCCTCTCAAGAATCTGTACAGAAATTACAGTGCTAGCGAAAGGCCAACCATACGGTCAAAAAAAAAATCAAAAAATAAATCAAAGAAGGGAAATGGAACAACGAGAATTGCCTTGCTGAGCTCATTAAGATAGTTCGCTATACTGATGAAAAGTCATGTCGGAAGAGAGCAAGAACGACAGAATAAAAATAAGATCAAATGTGGATGTCACTCAATCAAGAAAGGAAACTTGAAAACGTCACCATAAATAACAAGAAGAATAAAATGAAAAATAAAGCTTTCAACAGTCAATCAAACCCTGAGCACACGTGCCCCATAAACAGCGTAAGTCATGCTAAGGTCGATGATCATGAGTCAAAAAAACCACCGAAAAATGTGGGCGCAAAGAATTTGTAATAAAACATTATTTTTCGAACAATCCCAATAAATGAGAATGACTCACTTATTTACAGATCGGAACCAGTTCAAAGCTGTGAATTGTGGCCAAAGCTTCAGTATAGTGAGAATGTAGGCTAAGCCTGAATAATGGCGTGCTGCTTAAATCTGACGAACAATGCTACTTTCTTTACTTAATGTAAAATTTATTAGAATAGCCGACAAAACAAAAATGATGGGGGGGAGGGGAGTGGGGGACAGGAAAAATTAGTTGATGAGACACTCAAACACAATGTGAAGGGTATGAGATGGTGGGAGAAACACGATTTTGACTCTTAATAAATTGAAGATAAAGAATAAAGCTCTCGGAGTTGATCAATTTTTTACTAATGGGCCGCACTTTTGCCTTCATCTAATATCGCTTGTGGTAACTGAATGCCTATCTGGCTTTCACAATGACGCGCGGAGGTCTATCGATGTATGAAATGAGTGGTGCTATCCTCTCAGAAGAGTCTGGTACTGATTCACCGAGGTCGGAAAAATAGAAGGCTTATGAGCCCTGAGCGCATGATCACAGCATCGGCTGATCGACGACGTGTGTCACAAGGAACCTCTAACCACTGCGTCACACGAATTCTTGAACAAAAGATGAAACATGGAAAGTAGACAAAAACGATAACATGCCCATGGTGAACCCGTCGTCAGTGAAGGTGAGTTCTTTATCGTGCTGAGTTCGCTTCTTCAGTCGGTCTCTGCACATCAACATATGTTCAACGTAGTTCACTGTCAATGCTGGTACGGCCACGTAGAAATCGAGCAGATGACCAAATCTGGATTCGTCCAGAAAAGCACTACGGAATACCTCAACCAACATCTGAAAGAGGTCAGATTGGAGTGAAGGAAAGCAGGAAGCTGTGGCGCACGGAAAAAGTATCTCTCACTTTGATAAAACTCCTAGTTTTACTAGCGTGCTCGCGCAATTCCCTCAAAAGCTCCATGGTGATTCGAATCGGTGAATCGTCTATAAATATAGTATCAAGATCACCAACAAATCAAAGGGTACTTAATCTAAACAGACCATTGGGATCTGGAGGACCGATATCCTCGACGACGGTATCGTAAGCTTTCATTTGACTAGCGACAGCTGCTGCTGCTGATGACATGGAGCGCACGAAACCCAAAGCGTTCCCCATCTACGAGTAAAACATAGTTTTCTGTAGTATTGTGAAAAAAATGACATCCATTGCAGCCACTTTTGAGGCCATTTGGGTACCAAATCCATAGATTTCCAAGCACCAATAAATGCTCTGCATCTCGGCTTACTGTAGCTTACTGTAAAAGGTATGCGCCTAATAAAAATCTGCTCACGCCACTTATATGACTATTTTTATGACATCTACGACTAGGGTCTTTACAGTACTCTACGAGAAATTTGAATTTATTAGCAGCATACAATCAATAAAAACTAATCATAAAAATATACAAACCGCCTCAAAAAAGGAATTATATATGTACAATTGCGGCGCAGAATATAAATCCTGTGCAGTGTGCAGTAGCAACTTTTCACAATAACTAGTTGTTATTTTTGTCCATTAAGAAGCACTAACATTGTTTTTACAAACAAAGGCCTCACTGAAGTCTCATAAGCGATAGTCTATCTTGAAAGACACAAACTCCCTTTAGTGACAAAAAAGTCTTTTTTTTTTCATTGGAAAACTACAACACTGTGAATCGGCCGCGCCGTGTGCCAGCTGAAAAAACCAGCGTGGTACCCAAAAAATTGAACGGCATTATTTGAAAGGCATAGAAGAGACCTCATATGATTCGAAAGAAGAAAAATACTTCAATATACCCATACCTGCGTGATGAGAATCCGAAACTTATCCATGTATGTGCACTCGTTTTGCTGAGTCGTCAGCTGCGACAGTGCTCGATTAAACAGTTCTGCTCTTTTCGGAGGAAACTGAAATGTCAAGATATGATCATGTCCCTGTTTTCTTTTCTTTTTATGATTTTTTCTCAAATAGTTTCCATATATTCACTTCAAAACGTTTTATATCATTTTAACATTTCTTTCCACGTGAAAAACTTAAGAAACGTACAAAAGACGGTTAAATGAAGAGAAAAGTCGCACATACAATGAAAATATAAATTACAAAGTAATAAAACAAATTGTATCAGTAAAAAAGTTTTTATGCAGCTTTGAAATTATGCAGAAAAAACTAACCATTTTGTTTAAAGAATCCATATTCTCACGAAAATAGCGAATATCCTTCTGTAATTGAGCATGAATATGCTCATCTTTGAGAAATTGATTGAACACCGTAAATTTGCTTCGCAGCAGCTGGAAAGATTGAAGCCATTGATGCAACACTCGATACTTATACAAGTCTTACAAAATTTACCTTTACTGCGCTAGTGGGAGAACAAGTCAATAGTGTAACATTACAACCTTTTGGGGGCCTCCATCGCTAGGAAGCGGCGTGGCGCTGGTAGTTTGCGAATGCAGATGCTTTTTTTCCCTTTCTCCGAGACGCAGTGCCACCATTACAGTAGCTGGGTGAGACGCGGCGTCGCGCGGCGTGCTACGTTTCGTAGCACGTGGTCTCCAAAGAGTTGCATTTTTTGACCGTTTTTAGCACAACCTTGTAAGGAACGCTGCGAAAAGCCTCAGAAATGCTGCATTCATATTGTAATTTTCATATTCCAAATAGATGAGCTTGATTTTCAATTACGACTTCATTGAGGTGATGCAAAAGTAATTACGGTTTGGCACTGGTGAAAATGGCGTTTCGTAACTTAAATATTGAAAAACCGGAATCTGAAACCACGTTACTTTTGCATCAACCCAGTACATAGATAAGGACGCTGAGGGATATGCAAACTTTCTCTCCTGTACAAGAATTAAACCTGCGTTCAATTCATATTGGAAGTGCGTGCTACCCACTTCACCAAAAGATCATCACTCTCACACCACTTTTCAGTATCGAACATAAAGTAAATTCACTAATATGACATTTTTCCCCTCCAATTGTTACTTTAAATTCTCATCTAATCCCTACTGAGTAAAGTAGATAATTTCTACTTTAACAAAAAATCTTACATAAACATGATTGATTTCAAATAGAAAACTTGATCACTCTTCCCTAAAAAAGTCCACTCTAATATCAAATTAACTGATTCTGATCAGTAGTAAATTACCTCAGATATGAGGTAGCCTAAACCTCACTAAGTTCGAAATTTGAAATATTTTTGATCGGAAACATCAACTGGTAGGTGGTAAAAGAAACTGATACCTGATAAGTGAGATTTACACCAGTGTTCAGAACACCTAAGCCATGTGTCCGCATCGAGTCAGCCATATGATCAGCTGTCAGCACCCGAAGAGTCCGGTTAGGAGATGTCTTTTCGATGAAAAAACTAGATAATTGTATAGATACCGTATGAAGAAAACGCTCAATCAAATATAATCATCAAAAGCTTCCAACAATCCTTCTGTAAGAAGAAATATGTACTTTCACGATGAACATCATCACGACTCACTTACTTCAAAGAAAAGAAACTATTATCGAAGTTTCTAAGACCACGAGAACCTTCCTTTTTTCTAACCAAAAGAACATACTTCTTCGTAATGCAGTAGAAACAGATATAAGCACATAAAGAAAATAAAGGATGTCAAAACGACTGAAAATCAAAAGACTATGCGGATAAAGTCCTTATTTGTCCAATCACGAAAGATCTCACCTCTTGGTGGAGACAGTAGTTAAAATCGGCAACGAATTGCTTCAATGAGCGCATGACTTGCACCACATCCATGCTCATACCTGTCGAATAGTTCGGTAATGCTCCGTCAATGATGTCAAGCCCATACCTTAAACTCGTTCTTTTCCTTGTTTTATCGTACCATTATTATATCCAGGACGTCTTGAGTAGCTATTCAACCTCCAAAAATCTACGCTCCAACAAAGCTCAGACAGTACGCCTAGCGAGAAACAGAATTCTTTTTATCTGACCGCTTAGCGGCAGTATGATGTTATAGTTATACCTAATGATACTGAATGATGTGCAAAACAGTGTCGTCAGTTGGTACTCGAATCCGCATCTAAGGGCAAGTGCTCAACCAAATGCATTACTGACGCCCGTTTTGCTATCACTCCTTCTACACTAAACGCATCAATCTGTCAGCAACCACCCGTCAGCGGTTTGGCCTGGTAGTCGATATCGACACTGACCCCAGACGGTGATAGATATTGGATATATGTAGATCAAACAGGATTTTTTGAAATTTAGTATTGATGCGCTGTAACGTAGAAAGAGTGGTGGCAAAACAGCCGTCGGTGGTGCAGTTGGTCGAGCACGCGCCTTTGGAAGGGTGAAATGTGGGTTGGACTCGCTCCTGACGTCCAAGTTTTGCTCATCACTCAACGTCACTGGGTATATCCAGAAGCATGTAGTTTAGGTTTGGTAAGGCCACCCATTACGTATTCGAAGACTTTTGCGACGAGATAAAGATAAATGCAAGGAAAGCTATATGATTATAAAAAGTGCTAGAATGCACAGAGTATGTGTACTGACTTGTCATGTAAGCATTAGACTGGAAAGAAAGCTCTGAGGCACTTGTAAATGTTAAAAATTTTTACGTGAGTTCCAAACAAAGACAATAACAACGATATCTGAAATAAAGGCTATCGTTTTTTTTCGATTTTCTGTCATCGGTCCGCCAAGTTTCGAATCCGGATCTGTTTCCAGAATCGGTTATAAGTGGATTGTTGAGCAAATCGAGACAAATTTCGGCTCTTTTGGCGGCTTGTGATTCAGTGAGTCCGTTTGCATCTTTCCATGGCTTCTTGTGGACAAAGTTGGACTGGTCGAGATGAGTTAGCAAAGTTGTATAAGAAACATTTAGTTCGGCTGCCAATTCGCGAGCACTTGACGGCGGTTCATCTTTCAAAGCAGCAATCAAATTTTCGTTGTTCACCTCTGTTGGACGTCCTGAATGAGACTTGTCTTCGGGGTCAAGATCTCCGGCACTGAAGCGTTGAAACCAGCGTCTACCAATAGAATTGCTTCTTGCACCTTCCCCTTCAACTTCGTTGATTTCGTCGACTGCAGCTGGCTGTGAAAGTCTCCAATAATGACGCGATAAAATACGAACTTTGATTGTGTCATTGGACATGGCGGAGGCTTGTAACTAAGTGGAGAAAGACGAATAATATCTAGACCATCAGTGAGGAAATTCCACATAAGAATTTGCAGTATACCCATGATATGCATGGGAATTATCTCATGATTATTCAAATGCCCCA
The DNA here is from genome assembly GCA_019055375.1 of Parelaphostrongylus tenuis. NCBI lineage: Eukaryota > Metazoa > Nematoda > Chromadorea > Rhabditida > Metastrongylidae > Parelaphostrongylus > Parelaphostrongylus tenuis. The sequence continues at coordinate 30,816 of JAHQIW010002976.1, forward strand.
GAACTTTCTTTACAACCGTAGTAAAAAGACAAATAGCAATATTGCTATAGCCGCAGGGTTTGCGGCAGGCATGAGGCGCGCGAGAATACGCCTAAACGTACGTATACCAATATAGATGCCTTTATCAACCCCCTGAAAGGCTTGATACATTCAGCCTACATTGAATAACGCTGTATCAATTTCACCAAGTATTTGAATGGCTCATGCTGATGGTTTGACACATGCCGATAGTTATTCAACAACCAGACTAGCTGAGACCTTCAAAACTTGACAAACTTAATAGAGTTCACAGTTCCTTACTGATTATCCAAAATACGAGCTCGATATAAAACAAGCTCGTGTCATGGCACTCGAAGAAAAAACTGAACTTTTGAAGAATATCGAGATTATGAGATAATTGGTCTTGGAAAACTTATGGAAATCTATGTCATATCTAATGCATGGAGATATTCTACAAGTCATCAACCCAACTCAACGACTTAAGTTTCAAAACGGTTTTGAATGAAAATCCTCGAAACAGTGAAGACGAAATATGATATTATAAATTTTTGGTGCATGCATAAGTGACGTAAACATCTATGATGTACAGGGAAACGTTCTGAACAAAATCACGTCTGTCAACTCTCTTCTCCTCCAAAATATGATTCCTAACAAAAAAAAAAAAAAGATTTTCTATTGGTTGCAGAAAATCAGAGCTTCACTCTGGTAAAATGAGAGCAGCCGTTGATTCTTACGAAAACCTGCATATTTTATTCTTTAATACATTGATAAACGGAAATTAATATAAGATGAGTTATCCGAGAATGCTGAGTAGTATACGAACCCTACCTTAGGCGGGAGTTAAACCCTAGTGTCACCCACGCAGTGGGTGCGTGAGACCATTACTTCATCGAGGCCACCGCACTGCTACCACTCTTTGCTAGATATATGGTACTAAAATTTTCAGCAAACAATGTTAAGTTTGGTTAGGTGGGCATATTTCGCCATTAGACTCAATTATATTACGTCGATGTGCCTGCTAATTATTTTTTGAGGCATGAAAGTGTTCTGCCCCATCTAGTAAATTCTTTCACTTAATAGCACGAGTAGATAGTACTTCTGTGCCTTCTCTGTGTAAGGGGTCGGTTCCCCAAGAGAATTGGCTAAAACGAAAGGCACTGCCTGAGTGACGAGGCTGCCAAGGGCGATACACGTGTGTTGGGCTGTATACGTGCACATAACAGAGCATAGTTCAAAAATAATTATCAGGCGTTATTGAAATTGAGCGTGGTCTTTAGAAAACAGTCGGAAACGAACGGTAAGTTAAGTCGACCTAAACATGAGATGTTTGTCGGTTTTGGACATATTATGCATTGTAATCAGTACACATTCTCCATCATGTGTCAAGTGAATACTAAAAATGTATTATAATATGATAAAACCAACATTCTACAAATGGAAATAGGTGGAGACGATGACGACTTACCGTTGTTCAGCCAACATCGACATTTTCGCGTACGCATGACGATCATGAAGGCTGAGTGCCGTGAGCTCGTAGAACATCTTTTGAAGATAGGATGAGACAAATTCTATAAATTGAAAAACTTTTTTCGAAAACAAAAGGACCTAACGTGAAATATTCAGTGAGACGCCTGTCAGATTGTTTCTGCATCCTGCACTCGTCTGAGTGGAGATATTGTTTACAAATACGATCAGCAAAGAAAAAGAACGGAACGAAGGAAATACCACTCACCACGAGTACTCAGAACCACACCGTGAAGTCGAATGTCTGGATTACATAGCATTCTCTTGTAGAAATCAAGCACCTCTTGAGAAGGCTTGCCTCTGCAAACAGTCGGCTTTAAACAATGAATGCTATAATGCCTTTCTTTTCAACTGCTTTTTGAGACCTCGCTTACATTACGTTATTCTGATAACATATTTTAAGTCTTTCATGAGGCCTGTTATGGCGCTTACTTAGTGCTAGACTCTCGTGTTTCGGCCCTTCAGCTTCATCAGTAGCACAGTGCCTTTCGTTTGAACCAATCTCTTGTAGGGAAAACCCCTGCATATTAAGGAATCGAAGAAGATCAACTTACACTGCACGCGTACTTATCATATTGAACATATTATTTTAGATAAGTATCTAAAAAAGTTGGAAATAAAGATATTACAATATACGTAACGGGTGATTTTATCATCTCGATCATGCAGTGTAGGTTGTTCGTCGGTTGACCTATATGTAGGGGGATTCCCCTACAACGGACTGGCGGGAACGAAACACACCGTGCTACCGAAGAGGATGAAAAGCCGGAGCACATGTCTAGCACCATCTAAGTGCCATATCATATCTTAAAAACGCTTTAAAGATGTTATCAGATTACCACGTGTCACCTGTCGTCTCGCTGATCGTCGAGTGACACGACCGGGCACCAGTAACACTTCCATTTTTCCCTATCGCGTGCAAGAGTAGCCCTGTGGGTCCTCCTCGCTCTAGGGATTCGCTGAGCATGATAACTCCCTTCTAGTCTTTTCGTAAAAAATCTGACCATCGGATCGGTGGTCTTCAGCAGACCACTTGATATCCCGAGAAATCCAGTCGGTAACAGCTCTCGTCCATCGGTTGTCATTCACGTGTCCACCCAACCTTGTTTCCCATATCCTGGCGAATAGAACAGCGTCTTTGATCATCGCTGACGTAGGTCGGAACCTCAGATCCTATCTCTCATTTGCGAAAGACGGGATACTCCCATCATCGACCTTTCGACTGAGCATTCAATAACGCTAAGTGATCTTCCATCCTGCTTACATAACGACCAGATCTCTGATGCATACGTCAGGGCAGGGATAATCGTCGAGTCGAAAAGGTGGGCACAAAGGCGGATGTTCTTAGTCCTCTTCACTACATCTTCGATGCTCTTAAACGTTCCCCAAGCCGCTCGTTTCCTCCTGCTCAACTCTGGAACTAGGTCGTTCATCATGTTGATTTTACGACCTAAGTAGTCGTAACTGGGGCATTCGAAACCCATGCATTCCTCATGAACATCGTTTTTGTCAGAATTGTTGAGTGCCAATCTTTCCACAGGCCTGGCGAAATCGCTCAACATTTGTTGTGCTTGGCTGATGCTTGGGTTGTGAGGACGATATCATCAGCAAAGCGAAGATGGTTCAATTGTCGGCCGTCAATATTCACTCCCATATCGTCCCATTCTAATGTTCGCATAACGTTTTGGAGAGTGCCAGTGAATAATTTTGGCAAAATTGTATCGCCTTGTCGAACCCCTCTTATTACGGCAGTGGTAATATTGTTGTAGAATGGCGATAATTTGGTCGTGAAATCTTTATAAAGCTCACGAAGGATCATTTTTACCGATTAGGGACGCCCTGGTTATCCAGGGCCTTTATGACCTGCCTTTGTTTCCACTGAATAAAAGTCTTTTTTTCAAATCGATGGAAGTGAGACAAAGTAGTTGTTTGTACTCTCGTGAAACTTCTAACAGGTAGCGAGTGAAGAGCCAAGCAAAGTTGTTGATGAGAACTGGCGGTAGGTTATCCAGGTGTTCTGGACCGCGTTGTCCGGAGCGGGTGTTGTACTGTTTCCCGCCGACGATACAGCATGTCGGACTTCAGAAAGGAGAAACGGCAGATTCATCGTCTTTTGGTTTTTATGACGATAAGAGAGCGTGACCAGCGAAGGGATGCGACAGTACTGTAAGATGATTTTTCTCCACTGCCCTTCTGGAAGTCGTAAGTGTACCGTCAAGGCATCGGAGTGCAATCACCTCGGTCTTATTATTGGCCAAGCTTCGCTGGGCTTTGCAAATGCTCTTTCCAGTTTTCGCAGCTTCTGCCATAACTTCTGCTGGTCTCTCTTTAAGGTCTTCGTTTATCGCTTCACTGTAGCGTTTCGCAAGTTCTAACGTGAGGGTTCGGTTGCCTGTAGCTCGTGCGATTCCATGTTGGCGTATCAGCTCGAATGTCTGCGGGGATAAGCGTTTCTTTGTTACTTTAGAACTCTCGGCCATTCATAGCGTTAACGTGAAGATTTTCTAAGAGGCGGTCGTTTCTTCATTGATGTAGTAGACCACGGTATTTTCCTAAGAGCCGACTAAAGATTTGAATACATCTCAATTTATGGTAGTTCTGGGACGTCCCTGTTTGAATTTAGTGACTAACTCTCCTTAACCAAAAACGGGACGTTGCGCGAGGGACGAGATGGTCTGATCCCGTGTATCAGATTATAGAACTCTACAATGGCTCGAAAAACTCACGTTCACCTAACTTTAACATGCATATTGAAAAATATTTAATGAAGTGTCCTTTTTAGATAAAAACTTATGCGAGATTTGTTATACTCCTTCCAAAATCGTTGGCTAACACTTCGCCGACTTCGCTTTCCTCAAGGTAGAGATGACTTACTATGTTACGCCTTCTTGAGTCACTTGATTATTCGACAAGAGATATTTATTCAATAGGATATAGGTTTTTGAGGGATAATCATGGTTTATCTCCCGCTCAGGTACAAAGCTCGCATATGAATCAATATAACTGGGTACATAATTATAACATCATGCCTCTGTTGGAAAAAAGGCTACTATATGAAGATTTCTTGTTGACTAGCCGAATAAAAAATAGGGCTTGGTACAATACGCCGTACAGGCTCTGACGCGAAATTGCCAAAGGGTTAGCCATCGATCTTGAAGGGACAAATACCAATCTTGTGCAAGTTTCAGCTACAGAAAAGTATAGCTTGCAATTTCTAATAGGAATAGCGATTATCCGAAGTATACCTTTCATCATCAATCAGGTCCTGATGTGACAACACTCTCAAATCAACCTCAACTGCAGCACAAAGAGGGTGCAGGAATCCCTAAAGGAAGCAAAAACAACTACGTTACAGGCTATAACCGTAACCGCAACCTATATCTTCTAGAGCCTATAGAGTACAAGAATAAGTGGTATTCGAAACACTCCTGCTGGGCTTCTAAAGGCTGCTTACCTTTTCGATTGATTGGACCATTTCTTCACGAAAACGCTCCAACTGCTTACTTCTCCCAGACTTCTCTACATAACGAATACAATCCGACATCGCCATAGTGAAATGCTGCAATTTTGATAAGATGAATACACACATCGAAGGATAGAAAGCTTATAGTCGTAGCCAATGTGATTCAATACTTTTGAGAAGTTTGAAAGGTTCCTTTCTATTAGTAGCAAACAAATAATAGTAGCCATCCGAAAGTTCAATCCTCGGGCTACAATAAGACGTGCTCGTTTTTTGTAAAAGCCTTTCTACAGTGCTATGGCATGAAGAAGAAAATTTGTGTTTGACACATGCATATTTTTCGCAGAACAGAGCCCTTCCTTCAAACTACTAGTAGTCAATCGATAGCGTGATATTCAGGATTTCAAGGCTATGTTTGTTTTTTGGAAAAACTATTTCTCTGGAGCATAGCAGGGAAAATATGATGATTTACATACGCGACATTTGATTTTCGGCCAAATCAAGGGATGGGAGTGAGGGCAGGGGGGGCTGCCGCGACTTCAATACGGCGAACGATCGATGACGCCTAGGCGGCTCACAGGTGGAGCGCCATTTTTGTTATTCATCTGAGAAATGCTTCATTGTTTCAATAGAAACTCCAAATAAAACGCGTGACTCTGATACTACAAGATTTTTCCTACACGTTCATGTGGTCTCCGTGTTTACAGCGATGTAATAGTGAAATTGCGCTGCCAATGTTTCTCAAAAAATAGCCATGTAGCGCAGTAGCCAGAGAGTTAGTTTTCGAATGATCACCAAAGGTGCACTACAAAGTTCTGTCCAGCAAGAAGTGTCGTTTCTTCATTTCTTCCTCAATAATAGAAAAGAACCATAGTACCTATAGAATGAAAATTATTGCTTGTTCAGAGAATACTTCGCTCAGAAGTTTTTGCTAACCAATGAATACGAATAATCCTACCATCCTTACAAAATTTCAGACGATGTCTTTGTCTATAATCTTTGTCTTTCCATAATTACGACATTTTAGTTTCAGTTTGCTATAATACTGCAATCGTAGCCATAATTAAATTATACCGTTATATCCTGTCTGGTCGGTAGTCGACTCAGAGCAGTGTCCCAGTAGATTACAGTGAGATCTCGATGGAAGACAAGAAATGAGCAGTTCGTTACTCTGAACGAGCACATACATACATCATCATTGAATACTGAGACTCTCGAAACAAATTTCCGAAAACCTCAGTATGGATACTACATCACCAAGGTCACCACTCTGCTAGCACTCTTTCTCCAATAAAAGACAATGTTGAACAAAACAATCTTCGATAAAATAGTCTGATAGAATTTTTCAAGCATGTTTGTGGTCTGACATGGCGTTTCGAGTGATATACGTACGTTTCAGCGTCACACGCTCTACTCATCAGTACCACATGCCTTGGGGGTGAGTCCAAAGGCATCATCTTCACTTCGCCTAGATTGGTACATCTTCAGTGCCGCTACTATTGTTTGTAAGGGGAGAGCCGTAAGACATGTGGTATCAATGTGGAGTGCGTGTTACGCCAAAAAGTACGTGTATCACTCGAAATGCCATATCAGTCCTCAAACAAGCTTAATAAATTCTATCTGACTCTATTGCTTTGAGTTTTAAGAGAGGTCTCAAACACAGTTAATTCTTATAGTTTTTTGGTAACTTGTAGTTCTAAATAACGAAACACAAAGTTTCAGCTTTACAACAATTTTTCAACCAAAGTAAGCTATCAGGTGATAGCCTGATTCTAACATTGAGCTTTAAGACCAAATTAACTGCGAACGAAGCCATAGTCAAGTAAACGCTGATGTCTTTAAATCCTCCGTTTCATACTAAATTTGAACCCGACCAGCATTTCAGTGATGTTCGAATCAACATAACTATAACCTTTTTTACTAAAGATCAAAACGAACTCAGTAAGCGAACAAGCAATCAATTTTGCAGAAAGAGTGGTAGCAGAACAAACCCGTGGTGGCACAATGCTTAGCATGTATTTCGTAAAAGGTTGAGACGCGGGTTCGATTTCACTTGATGAACAAGACTTTCAATATTTGGTAGAATTGTCTTTTCACAAACTAACCTTTCAATAATCGCATCCATTTTACAGAATGTTTCTAATCGAGAGATCAGCGCGTCAAGTTGAGATGAGTTGAGTCTCCCCATAGCCTCCTCAACAGTACAATAATTGTTTCCATAACTAAGCCATAGATAAACTTATGTCATTTACCTTGTACTGCGCAATTTCTAATGCAATGCCACAAATGCATAAGCGAGTCCGTGACTCTGAAACAAAGAAATTTTAACAGAAATAGAAAATCTTGCAGTATTCGATGTCATTACTGGTTGAACGAAGCGTAATATATATAGAACCGACTTTTGTTAAATTTCGGCATTACACATTAATTCAATTTACCTTATTAATTGAACCAATGGCGCAAAGATGGCAATTCGAATTCCAACTTTTTATTTTCTCAAAAGTTTGTTGGAGTCTTTTTTCCTATCAACCTCATGCTGTTGACTTAATCATAAAAAAAAAGAGGTTCCCATCTAATCGACTCTTTTTTTGACCTTGCTCAAAATTTGAGATAACATGGTAGAAAAATTTGAACCTTTCAGGAGGTCTGGTATGGCATTTCTAGTGCTAGGCGTACGTTTGGCTTTATTCTCGGAAAATCTCATCAGTGGACACAGCACATGCCTTTCGATTCAGCCCTATAACTAAGGGTAGGGGTCCCGTTTATGCATCATTAAACGTTAAGTGAAAAGATCACTTGACACGAAGTGGGTTAGAGTCGATTGCTCATGGTTGGTAAAACGCACTTAGCAGTACCTTTCTAAACGGCATGCATTACCGCAATGTCAAGCGATATTTTCACTGAACGTGCAGTTTGAACTTGTTCGGCGCCGTTACCCTTAGTTGTAGGGGTTAAACCGAAAACCATGTGGTAGCAATGAGGTGTCCATGAATACACCGAAACGTATACAAGTACTAAAGATCCCATATCAGACCTCCGAAAGGTTCAAAATATTTTATCAGAAAATGAGACTAACTGGCAATGCCAAGCCTAAGTCTGTGACGCTATACACTGAAACTGATCCAGTTATTTCTGAAATACAAAATTGATACAACCGTCTAAAGAAAAACATAAACGGTTTATCACCATTCCTAGAATCACGACTGAATAAAAGGGTAAAAGGTCAAAGTTTTCACGCTGATCAATCATTGAGTGATGTGCCGTGCTTTCGATTTCGTTTGTAGCATTGTTAGAGGTGATATCTGAGCTCCACAATAGACCGCTGTGGCTTATTAATGCTTCGCGTCAGCGCTGCTATCTCCGCAGAAAACCCAGTACACATTAGCCGACCTCCGAGGGATGGCACGTTAGTGAACCTTAAACGCGGGATCGAACCATCGACCACGGTTAAGTCGCAAGCTATCTTTGATCAGTGCGTCACATGCGCACTTCACGATTAGATGGCATTTATTTACTAGACACGCACGTAGTGCAACGAATGACCAACCTTTTCTACACCTTTCTTGACCCTACATCACATAATGGGTGGACCCTAGTAGCTCATTTTTTTATTTGTTTTTCTGATGCTCATTAGCTACAGAGTTCTTCGCATTTGCCTGTGCCTTCGGCTGTGGTCCGAGAATTCTCGACCTTCTCAATGTCATCAATTCTGGTCGATTGAATTCTTCCTATAATCGTAAGATGTTCATGCTGGAGCGCTCGCTGATGTTCATTCCAGACGGCGGCCAGCGTATCAGTGCGGAGTAAACCTACTCGATAACTCTGGTTCCAACTTCAGAACACAGAGAGATGGAAGTCCTGCATGGCCCGATCACGAGCGAGAACTCTGTGCTAGATATCGGACATCTCCAACAATATGCTACCCAAGCCCAAGAAGACAAATCAGTGAATAAACAAGGACGACAAAAAAGAAAATAAAGAGCTTTAAGAGTTTCATCCACAGAAACGTGCATATGTCGCCTAAAATCGGAGTGAATGCTCGCTAACATAGATGACAAAATATTATGAAGGATTAGTCTACTCATATAGATACTATCAACGATACTATACTCTCAACGGAGCTCTACCCAGAGATTTGAACAGGAAAGTCTTTTTTTGAGTCAGCGGTCGATCTTCATACACTTCCATTCGAGGTTTAACCTCAGGAAATTTCACTCGCGACTCACCTTACGGTGACCATTCCATAGTTATGAATGCAGAAGGCGCACTCAATCCTTTCTATGGCAGTCGTATTTGTTTACAAACAACTGGGTTTGGATGGAAACTACTTTTCGGCTTGGATGATATATACAACTGAGTTGAAGACTAGGATCCTCTGCAATAAAGGGAATCTAATCCACCAAAGGTATCGCGAAGCACGGCGAGCGACAAAGTATTGGCAGGGCTCTATTACATGATACGACAAGAAGTAATCGGCTTACCACTGCCTAGTAGACACTGAATTGCAATGTGAAAAGCAGCTGCTCGTTGTATGTCACCGGATACTTGAGCCGAGAGTCGAGCACGTTCGATTAAGGCTAGACAGTGGCATCGCCATTGTTGACAGGCCATCTGGGAGCATTCGAGTAGCATCCTTCGGCAATCGGCGAACGTCTGAGAGATTGCCTACAACCAAGCGTGCTTAGTAGTAACTACAAGAAGTTCTCAGTTCACTGCTCTTCTAGCAGTGTGGTGACTTTATAAATACATATCCGGGGATGCTGAGTGGTGGTAAGCAAAACATTCAACCCCAGGCGGGAGTTGAGCCGGCGTTTCGTTGATATAGAGATCGATTTCTTGTAGACCATACAGACACCATGGCTGTTAGCTCAATTGGGTTTGATATCAATATGTGCCTACCAGACCAAACACGTCATAGTTGATCCCTGTCAGCTTCAATACTGAAGACAGAGCGGTAGCAAAGCTGTGGCCTCGGCGGTGCAGTGGTATCGTGTCCACATCCGGTATGGGTGGAACGCAGGTCGACTTTCGCCTACGGTCGGAGGCTTTGCATACCACTCAGTATTCTCAGGTATGCATTTCTAGTCGCTTTCTTCAGTGTTGGAATCAATCTCCTTCTAAAAGCGATTATAGTTTCTGAACATTCATGAATGTAAAGAATCACACTGCTTACTACACTGCAGGCTCTGAAAAGCCCCATATTCTCCTTACCTTTATGCTCTCGATAATACTGAACATTGTATAAGCTGTAGCTTTTGAGATTTGTATAGTTCCGACGTGGGAGTTGAGAACAATCCTCAATAAACTGCACATGACATCGGCTATTCGTGCACCCTATCGTATACATAATTCAATATAAGCAATTGAGTGCTTCCAACTGGAAGAAAATGACCAAGAACTTAATCAGAACTAGGATTACAACGTACTTTTAAGACAAGTTCTATGACAGATAAACTCGCTACTGCGTCGCGTGGCTCTTCCTGTCGATTTTCGATACGCATCTTCAAAGAAGAAAAATCAAAACTCCTTTCGCCAAACAATACTGTAGTATGCCCACATTTACCATTCTGCATGTGTGAACTGAGATAGATAAGCAACAATACACAATATATCGCTGATAAATAACAAAAATTCCTTTTTTATCGAGGGAGAAGGTTGCGCAGTGCTGTCATGCGGTATATCAGGAAGTGAGGTGATAGACAAGACAGTGGTTCGATCCCCTTTCTCAACACTTTTGTAATCAATTAACGAACGTCTTGGCTAGGCTACCTCTAAGACTGCAAGGACCATTGCCTCGACCAGCATCCTATGACATTCTTAGAGGGGAAGAAATCCTCCAGCAGCAACCGAAGCAGCACGTGAAGTCTCCAAATACGTTTGTGGATGATAAAGCCCCAAAACCGGATACCGGAAGTGCTGAGAGGAAGACTGTGATGACGGTTCCGGTAGAATAGATAAAGACGTCAGTGGGGAACAACTGTGGTCCCATCAATTTCTTTAGTCTAAGCCTAAACGTGCTCTCTTAATGTCTCAATTACACAAACCAAGTAGAAAACTACTTCCAATATCGAAGGTATCACAACACACCACGAAGGCCTAAATAAATGATAATATATCACTAGAAGCGGATGTGGCGAAGTGGCTGGAGGTGTTCAGCGCCGCACACACAAGATCTATGTCTCGATCTCGTGCTCATGGCTCATCGAGCCATTCATCCCTTCAGGGCCAGTAAGCTATCACAAGACTTGTCTAGGAGGATAAGCAGCACTGACTCGATACAGCGGCAGGCCTCCGCGAGTCATTGTAAAGACCAACTATGCATTCAGTCACCTCAAACAGATAAAGATAGGGGGCGAATGCATGGCGCATCCCACAAGGACTGACCAACGCCGAGGACTTTGACCTTTTATCCATTTTATATATCACTAAGAAATCACTCATACGCGTACTACAACTGATCATAGAGAAGCTCAAGCTAACATCAGTAAATTTTCCATTGAAGAGCTTTCGCCCTATCTGCTCAGTGGTCGCCACTCGACTGAGGAAACAAACAGTGCTAATACGTCCTGTGTGAAGCCACTCTATCTGTATCTATGTAGGTAAGGATGCTATGTGTAGGTAGAATGGTTCGGCCATGACTTTTGTGAACTCCAAGCTGTGTGTCAATATGAAAACTCTTCCTTAGCTTAAGCGAACATACTATATATGAGCCTACGCTGTACATTACTGTTCGAGACTGGAGAACATCTCTGGTTGTGTTTAACAGGCAAATCATTGAAATAGTTAACGTCTACGTTACATAATATGCACGAAATACTTTTGAAACTAATCTTAAGCAAGATAACCGTGAATGAGACAATATAAGAATGAAGCGGAGCGATGTATTGTTTACACTACAAGATCGCAGTAAGTCAAATTGTCTTTGACTCTTCAAAACATTCGTTAGTTTCGAAATAAAGCTCATTCACAAAATAACGAAAGAAGTCTACAAAAGGCCTTGAGTTGCCTTGAACCTGGAATTAAGAAGAACAGCCTACCATAAATGATTAGTAATGAGACGAACCTTGGTCTGCCATTCTTGAGCGGATGGGATGTAGGAAACGGCTTCTTCCAACATAGCGTCATTTCTTTCGGTCAGAAGCGTCTCCCTAGAACTTACTTTAATAATCAACAAAGATGTTGAAGAAGTAGGAGTAAAAGCCAGATACTTCTCGACAAGATTCTGAGAAAATGAGAGGACATGAATGCTACAAAGTTAATAAAAAGAACACTTTTAATTGACAATCTGAGACCTCGCTTGAAAATTCTTTATAGTCGATATAGTGTTTCAAGCCTTCCTAAAGGTCTGTTATGGTACTTCTACTGCTGGACGTACGTTTCGGCTTTCTAATAAGTCTCATCAGTGGCACATGCCCCATTCGACTACTCGCCTCCTATTATAGAGGCATCGACGCCGAACAAGTTACACTTTGTGTCAGGAGGAAAGATCACCAACGGGAATGCTCTTTCAGAACGACTGATTCTCGCTTGTCATTTTCTTGGCCAACAAACATATTAATTATTAGAAACTGTGGTCAAAGAAGAACAGAACAACATCCGGTCCAGACAGGATTAAACTAGAACACTTGAAGAACCTGCCGCCAGTTCTCATCAACACCCTGGCTCGGCTTTTCAATCGCTACCTGTAAAAATGCAAGATCCCCAACCAATGGAAAATCAGCATGACCGTATCGTTGTTCAAAAAGGAAGACCTTCACGACATAGGAAATTATCGCCCAGTCTGCTTGCTGTCCGTTGTCTATAAACTCTTTATTCGAGTCATCCTAAACAGGACTGATAGAACACTGGACGAAGGACAGCCATGCGAACAAGCAAGGTTCCGACAAATGATATACTACCATAGACCACATCCACATGATTACAAGACTTATTGAAGTTTCACAAGAGTATAGAATACCGCTCAGTCTCACTTCCATCGATCTGAAGAAAGCTTTTGATTCAGTGGGAACAAAAGCGCTTAAAGAGGCTCTGGATAGCCAAGGTGTTCACAGTCGGTACATAATGATTCTTCGTCAGCTATATAAAGATTTCACGACCAAAATATCTCCATTTTACAATAATATCACCAACGACACAAGAAGACGGAGGACCTTTTCTAGAATCCTACGGCATTTTTAACCGTCATAGTTTACTATAAAAATCAGGTAATGCTGTTGTCAAATATCTTCATTCTTACTATCTGACGTATGAGTCAAAATTAATATCAATTAGTATTTGTTCTCCGGCGGCATGAACATCGCCATGTCCTCGAGAAGTGCCTCGAATGGATCGCGACCCCGACTTCTGACCATGCGTAGCCAAGCAAATTCTGCCATATAGGTGTCTAGGAGAGTGCGGCTCGTCCCACACTGCCGCTTGTCGCGTCGTTTGGCTTGATTCCATGTGGTTTCGATCGTCTGAGTATGGGCACCGGTCTCTTGGTCGACGAAGTTGTAGCGATGGTTGACGCGAAAATGCTCATAGTTCTTGTCCTTCTGGTTCTGAATCAGATTGTACGCCTTCCAATTGTCCGATATGATGGTCGTTCCGGGGACAGTGCGGCGATTGATGACCTTTAAAAGCGTTTGAGCCGTACGATCAGGAACCTTTTACAAGAACACTTCTCCGGTTTCTCTGCGCATTCCACCAAACACCCATTGCTGGGGAAGGACACGGCCGACGTGGTTTTTGCGCCTAGAGAACAAGGAATCGTCAACTTCCACAGTCAACTCTTCGCCACCGACGACAAACCGATCTGTGCTTGATGACGCTATCCGTGCAAATATTTCTCATGAAGTTGGACCAATCGACCACGGTCTGTGCGGCGATGCCCAGTGAGGTGTGGCAATTCTGTACGGCAGTTTTCTCGTATACCCACAAATTGAGGAAGGTGACCTCACGCGGAACTTCATGTTAGAGTTCTGAAAGAATGTGCCCACGCGGAGTCCCTTCTTCATACGACATTTGGCCTCGCTGCATAGCCAACGAGGATTCTCTCCGAAGCTTGCCTTCATCTCGTGGCGCAAATTCTCGAGTTATGTACCACTCCATAGCTCTGTAAGAAAGCGAAAACGGTTTCTTCGTCTCGGATTCCGTCAATCGAATCCAATAGCACCATCTTGTTACTTCTGTTCTCTAGACACAAGAACCATGTCGGCCGTTTCCTTCCCCAGCAGTGGGTGATTGGTGGAGTGTTCAGAGAAACCGATTACGATGTTCATGCCGCCCGAGAGCAAAGCCTAATTGGTATTGATTTTGACTTATACGTTCAAATAGTTAGAATAAAGACATTTGACAATAGCATTACCTCGAATGGATCGCTTCTCCTACTTCTGACCAAGCGTCGCCAAGCAAATTACAAATGCTGTAAGATTCCAGAAAAGATCGAAGAGGTGTCCAACGAAGCATACGATTTCGCCAAAATGATTCACTGCCACCCTCGAAAACGTCATGCGTACATTAGAATGGGACGATATGGGAGTAAAAATTAACGGACGACAATTAAACCACCTTCGCTGCTGATGATGTTGTCCTTATAATACCAAGCATCAGCCAAGCGGGACGAATGTTGACCGATTTCGACAAGGCCTGTGGAAAGACTGATCTTCAACTGAATCTAACGAAAACGATGTTCATGAGGATCGGATAAGTTTTGAATGCCCAATTCACGCTCAACGGAACGAGAATTTCCCACTGCTCCAGTTACGTCTATCTGAGTCGTGAAATTAACATGATGAACGACCTAGCTCCAGAGTTGAGCAAGAGGAAATGAGCGGCTTGGAGAACGTTTAAGAGAATCGAAGATGTGGTGAAGAGGACAAAGAACATTCGACTCCGTGCCCACCTTCTCGGTTCGACGATTAGCCTTGCCCTAACATATACATCAAAAATTGGTCGCGACGTAAGAAGAACGAAAGATCACTTGGCCCTTATTGAACGCACAGTCGAAAGGTCGATATTAGGAGGATCCCGTACTTGTCAAATGAGAGAAAGGATCCGAAGTTCCGACCTACGTCAACGATCGAAAATCAGAAACGCTGTTCTACACGCCAGGATATCGAAAACAAGGTGGGCCGGACACGTGATGCGCTTCAGCGACAACTGATGAACGAGAGCTGTTACCGACTGGATTCCTCGGGACGTCAAGCTCTCTAAAGGAAGACCACTGACCCATTGGTCCGATTACTTCACAAAAGGCACAAAAGGAAGATATGATGCTCAGCAATCCTAGAGCGAGGAGGACCCAGCTACTCCTTCACGCGATAGGGAAAAGTGAAAGTGTTGCTGGTAACCCGATCGAGTCACTCGACGATCAACGGGGCGACAGTTGACACGTGAATGTGAGTGTGCAACTTCAGGTTTTCTTTGGTTTGGTAGCATAGTTTTCAAACCTAACTCCTACGCTGAACAAGAAGTTTTCATGAAGAGTGCTAGTAATCCTTCAAAGCTTAAATCCCAAGCTAATGCTGCACGTGGCCGGTTTTTTGAAAAAAACCCTTTTATAATGTCAAAAGACTTAAAATAAAATCATATTTCACATCGGCCGCGCAACTCAACTATTACTTCGCTGGAAGCACAAAAAGCACATGAACCTGTAGAGAATATCTCCCAGTATCAGGGTCAGACGTTTGATCCAGAGTTTATTACAAAGCAGAGAAACAATTCCTAAATAATGGATGCGCATGTGAATCACTCTTATTTTTCCTTCTACGTTGCAAAGAAACGGTCTTTTCAGAAATATAAGGACAGCGTTGGATTCTGTAAATTTTACGCTGTTGAATGTTTACTAAGCATGAAGAAAGAGTGTACTGCGAGAACTATGTGCCTGTGAAACATAATTTTATTTTAAATATTTCAGAGTTATAAAAGGGTCATTTTAAAAAAGCGGCCACGTTCAGCGCTAGCCTGAGATCAAGCTTTCGAATGATTACTGATACTCTTTATGAGAAATTTTTGCCTAGCGTAGGAATTGGGTCGAATATCTGTGCTATCAAGCGTAGAAGTGCCCAATTTTATAGCAGACATTCATATCGAAATGTAAATGCTACCGTAGAAAGTCAATTATCAACTCGGTGTTGAAGCCAATAGGACAAGAATATTTGCTACAATTTTTCGTAAAGGATAAAGGATAAAGCTCTCGGCGTTGATCAATCCCTGAGGGATGCGCCACGCATTTGACTTCGATTTCTAACTTCGTTTGAGGTGATTGATAGCATATCTGGCCTTTACAATGACTCGCGGTGGCCTCCCGCTGAACCGAGTCAGTGCTGCCTATCCTCCCAGACAAGTCTGAGATCAGTCTGGTGTCAATTTACCGACCTCGGAGGGATGGGTGGCTTGATGGGCCATGAGCGCGAGATCGAAACATTGACCTCGTGTGCGACGCAGAGTACCCCTCTAACCACTGCGCCACATGTGCTTTTCCACTTTGCAATTTCTCCGTGTTAGAAAATTATACCTTAATTGGCGTATAAATTGTACACTTTTCTTGTCGACACTGTCCACTATCGTAGGCACTTCACGCAAAAGTATTTCACAAGGGATCCATAAAATATCTCCGACCAAATAAAAAGCACCGATCTAAATGCTCAATTTTTAAAAAACAAAGACAAGCAAAGTACTTTCAAGGACGTTCATAAGCATATACTTCTACATGAAAAATAAACCCTTTGAAAAAACATACCAATAGTAATCACGGTTTTTCATCACTTAAAATGCACATATATAGAGCTTAGATGGATGATCACCTGTTCTCACTCAGTTGGTCAGTCTAGTGAATTTGAAAAATAAAAATGCACAAGTAAAAGTGAGTATTATCGTCTGAGGATGTTTGAATGCATCCTTGGCCTTTACAATGACTCACGGTGGCCTTTCGATATGTCAAGTCAGTACTGCTACCCTCCTTGACAAATGTGGTATCAATTCGCCTATCCTGCAGAATAAAAGGGCTGGTGAGCCATGGGCATGTGATCGAACCACTGAGCACGTGCACGTTGCAGCACATCCCTAACCACTGTGCCAGAAGGGCCCATTGTATGAGGTTAGATTATCGAATCAATAATGATTAACGAGAAAGAAAAAACGAGCCAAAAGAGCTTCTTAAAAGTCGGATAAATAGGATTTAGGAGTTACCATTGCTATGAAGTGATACCTTTTTGTGGCTCTTCCAGATTAACTTCCCCAACTTTTTATCCTTTGGGCTGAAATGGAGTTGATAGAAGACATACAATGAGATGATCACCATCAGACGATACTTATCCGGCATATCACCATCTGCAAAGAAAAGAAATTGATTATAATATTTGAGAATATCGAGCCACACATCCTACACTGAGCCCTACTTTCAGCAGGTTTGGGGAGATTGAGAAAGATAAGAGAATATTCGCTCAGATTTGAAAACCTAGAAGCTTCGTAAGTCCGTCTACTTATGATCTACAAAAATTTTTCTTTTGCCGCTCCTGCAGCAGTGACATAAAGGTAGAACCATATATCCAAAGATGATAAGCGATAAGAAGATTTTGACCCCAGGCGGGAGTTGAACCCGCATTTGCCCCATATCAGGGTTGCGTCTATTGCCCTTTTGCTGTCTGTTTCATTCAATTTCTATTATAGACTGAAGTGTCCTCACTACCGCAAAGATGAACCATCAATAGCACTCAAGCAAAGATCTAAACACCATGATTATACCCACGTAAGCGGTTTGAAACCCTCTTCTAGGTCTGCGTTTTACCTTAGCTAGAAGCTGTAATGGCATTCAGAACGAAATTAGTTTTTACAGTTGTAGTCTTCTTTCTTTTACAAAACTCTATTCTCGTGTTCTAAAACATCGATGCGATGGGGATGGAAGGGTTGGAGAACCATGGGCACGTGGTCGAACCAATAACCACGTGTGTGCCGTAGTGCGCCTCTAACCACTTCGTCACGCGAGCCTTAGCAAAAGGGTTGTTGTTACAGGATTAGTTTCAATTCATGCAAAAAATTATCCAAATCTTTATAGTGTATTGCACCGCTCAAAGGGAGAATCTAATCAACAACACCTTTCTATTTTTTTTATTGATTATTTGAGACCTCGCCTAGAATTCGATATAGTTTAACAGAATGATTTGAAGCCTTTTGAAAGGTCCGGTGGGCATTTCGAGTGCTATACTTACATTTGTGGTCACTCGCACGCCTCATCACTAGCACATGACTTTTAGTTCACCCATAAATGATAATGGTGGCGCTGCAGATGTATCACCTCCGTCAAGTGAAAGGATCACTTAACGTGGCGCCCTTTCAAAGTGATTGATTGGTATAGCACTCGAAATGCCGTCCTAGACCTCTCAAAAGGCTGAAAATATTTCCTCAGATTCAATCAACAGTTCTACGTGAATCATGGATTGAAAGGCTTGCATCTGATGATGAATAACTTTCTTTAAAGGAACAATTTTGGTAAACGACGAGGGGTGTAAGTTGGAGTGACTCTAACCGATCTACCTAAGTGATCAGACTTATCACAAACAAATGAACTCTCCAAGAAATAAGGATCAAGGGAGTTCATTGCGTCGTAAGATTCAGAAACCAGCGTTCATCAAGTGATCACGCTTGTAATACGTGAGGAAAATGTATTGACTGCGACCTGTTTCAAGATCTCTTCTAGACTTTTGAAAATTTTCAATGTCAAATCATTTCAAAAATCACAATATGTCAAAATGCGTTTACAAAATTAGAGATTCACTATTTAAGATCCACAAAAAACCATCTCAGTGGAAAAGAAATTAGAGAAAACAGACTCAGTACATACCAGCTGCTCTCTCCCATTGATTGTACAATTCAACGATTGCCGCACGCATTCGAGCAACAAACTGCTTGTCCTCATCGAGATGCCCATAAGATTGCTGATAACAGTTCTAAATAACGAAAGTCTCGAGAGATCTACAGTAATGTGAACCTTCAGATAAATTTACTTTGAGTCCATTTCCGGCCATGACAAGTCCTTCCACAGATGAAATTGTAGTAATCAACTGACGAAGTTCCTCATCACCCACACAGAATTGGGATGGATTATGCTGGGCAGTATTCAAAGCGCTGAAATCTACGTGACTTTAGCGTAACCAAAATCATATGGTGGCTTTTACAACACTACTTTCTTGACCCGTTCGCTAATGAGTGCACTATTTTAGGTACACGATTGCCGCAACGTACATCGACTTGCAAGGGCTTGCTGCAATGGATGCGCTCCCCGCTACCAACTTGATCCTTATTTGATTATAAAAAATTACACCGTCCATTCACACCGTAGAAAATAAACTTCTACGCGGCTTGGAGGAATGATTTCTAATTAAAACTTGCTCTTATCTTGTTAATTTTGGAGCATTGGCGTTGTTCTTACTACTGATAGCCTACAAAGTCTCTCCAGTCATATTCTTTTTTCACTGATCACAAAAATCCCCATTGATGACGACAAAAGCTCAAATTTTCGTTAGAAAACTGCAACATTGTCATTTAAGCGCGCCTCAACAGTAGTCGACCGCGCCGCGTGTCAGGCGAAAATCAAAGGATGTCAAAGGTGTTGATTTTTTTTTCAAGTAATCATTTTTCCGTGCTTCCTTGGGCCTAAATATGTACAGGTATATATTTCCTCTATACTTAACCAATACAAAGTATCAAATAATTAAACATACAAAACCTCGAGAAAGATATTCAAAGAACTCAAAATGAGTATCACAAAGAACTGGGAAACTGATTAGTGATGTTACAACTCCACAAAGCTAAGAAGAGAAGGGAAATAAATGGGCAACTGTGATATTGCAAACCCTATTCATAAGCAATACTGTTTAATAGGGCATACAGTGCAGCGATTAAAATGTTTTGGAATGCGCACGTGTAGGTTCGTTCAATTCCACTTCACAGGATTAACAAATCCTCCATTTCTTCAGTCAGTTGACATATTGGTACCAGACTTGGGTTCAAAGATAACGATACTTACTTGAGACACTGGTAGACAATTGTAAATTACTGATTAGGCTAGATGGCATTGCGTCAAATCTACGATGCATTATCCAAGTTGAAAATCAATGTTGAAGGATTTATTCCTTTGTATTGCTATAGAGCTGCTCACCGACAATAGTTGTTCCAGTCATTTCGTATAGCTGGACGACACTCGATTATTTTCTCCGTCTGGAGGATAATCAAAAGCAGTTCACCTAAGCCGAACCATGCCCGTAACAACTTCCGCGCTGATGCCTTTGGCACCTCGTCCTCCCTAAAAACCAGACGTTATCGATGAGTAGTGCAGAATTGTAAAGTTCCTCAATGTTTATTCAAAGAAATCTGCTTATAAGAAGTCATCACTTAAACTAGACTGATGGAGATTGATCATACTAACTAGACCAACCGTAATGATTGAAAACCATGTATTTGGAAGAGTAGGTTACGGAACAACAAATTGATCCTGGCCAGAAACTGTGACAATTTCAGTAGAATCGGGAAGAACTCTACCATATCTCTGACCGCTCGGCACTGATCGGAGGGATCCAGATCTCAAAGCACCACGATCAAATATTCAAGTCATCGCATCTGTCTTGCACTTACAGACCCGCTACAGCTGATAATGCGAATTGAACCAGCACAATGCTTAGATTAATTGAAGTATTGGCTAGTTTACTCACTACTATAGGTGTCCGAAGATATTCATGTATGTCGGGTATATCTCCTGAGTATCGCTTTTGGGAAAATGATCTGCACAGGAGACGGCTGGCCCTAACATAATCATGTCTACTCCCTCTTACAGATTATAAGCTAGCCACGAATACACTGTGCCACAAGAAGAAGCCCGAGGGAAGGGAGAAAATGACTACTCTTTCGTGAAAAGTGATTTTCGAGTGATAGAAAGCCCTTTGGATAAGTCTGCTGCAAGAGCGAAGTGCAGAATTTGTGTCTGTGCCTTCACGGTAAGTACCGCGTTCAAATTGATATAACCAAACTTTAGTAGCGAAAATGAGAAGAAAACTATCGTACTACTACTGCTTACCTTTGCTTTCATATAGTACAAGAGAAGGGAAAAACTTCTCTGCGGCTTCAGTTCGAATTTCAGCAATTTCATTGACAATATTAGCAAAAATAGAAACACATTGATCGATTATAGAAACAATCACTAGTAGTGAGTGATTCGACTGAACGAGCAGCATACAGGTCGAGACCCTACAAATAGCGACTGAATGAACAGTTGAAAGTGGAGGTGAAAACTTAAGGATTATGACGACTTGGAAACCCTTGAGACATTTTGTCAAACTGCTCAGAAATCTGAAACATTTTCTGACCATAAACCCAATGATGTAGAGTGGTGTGCAAAAATATTTGCGTCTGCCGAGATTCGAACCCAGATCTTACTCTTTCCGAGAGCATGTGCTAACCGTTGCACCACCAACGCTCGTTTTGCACCTTTTTACGCTACCACGCGTCATCTGTCAAACAGCCAACCGTCTACGGTTGTGGCGGGGCAGTTATGATCGACATTGAACCCACTTTTGTTGACAGACAGTGAGTTCCAATAATCAATCGGAAGTCATCTTATTTGACTGCCAATTGCGGTGTTATGATGTTGAAATAATCCCAATGATTTTCTGATTATACATTCTCAATAAACGATGTGGTAACCACAATTATTTGAAACAGGTTCTCAGAAAATGGGAAGGCGCAGTGCGATTTGCCTGAGACTCTCATCATTATTTCAAAAATGTTGAAAAATATGCAGAACTTCAAACCTCGAACGAGAGGTGAACCCGTACCTCACCCTTTACAGGGCTACGTGCTAACTACGCTACAAAATCGTGGCTCTTAATGAGCTATCGTTTACTGTGATAGCGGGTAAGATGCTATAAAGTCGGTAAAATGAATAATTTTTGTAGATTAAACACAAGCGACTCTAAGCGAGACAGATCAGTCCAAAAGTCCGATTTCAGGCTAGTCGTTGACAACATCCACAGCAAGACCATCCCATGAGACTCAGGAATGTTACAAAATTTCATACTACACGTGGAGCAGGCTAGTGGATGAGAAATAATTTCCCAGCAAATTCAAGGGATGGTCCGATTTAACAACTTTACATTTAGCTAACAAGCATCACCATACACAAGAATGTCGTAGAGATCCAAACTCATGGCGGCAATTCTGATAAAATCTCTTTTTTTCTCGAAAAGTCTTGGAAATGAAACGCTGAAGATTTCATTTAGGAAGATGGTAGGAAAAAGTAATAGCTACTGATTCAAGATTCCCTCCAAATTGCATTAACAGCAGAAAAGAATGAGGACATTACAACTTGTGTTACAGAAAACTTCACCGTGAGAGCAGGGTAGCGCAAAGATTAACGATGAAGCGTATCGGGAAATAAATGCAATGAGCAAGACGCTGCTTCCATTCCTTACTACAGCACTACCTCCTTGAGTTCAATTAATGAATGTTTGAGAGAACGCCTCAGCTCGGCTATCTCTCATGTAGCAAGGATCGTCTCGACCACCATTTCATGACATCCATAAAGAAAACAAATTATTCAAGCAGTAGCCGAAGCAACTCAAGATTTTGAAGACTTTTGTAATAGATGAATTTAAGGGAAACGAAGCGGATGCAAGAAGTGCTAAGATCCACACAGTAAACTGTGATAGTGGATCGTGTGAAATAACTTTTGTATTCTCCAGAAAACTGAGTAGATGGTTTTCATCATGGAACCATCAAAGATCATAATTTCATTGAAGATCATCCTATACCATACGAAAATAAAAATTGATATCTATCCTTGGATGCACTACGAAACTTGTTGCATGACTCTACGCAATCGTCCAAAAAATTCGCAACAGATACTATGAAATAATTGTCAAGACATCACTACTAACATTAGGTGACTTCTGAAAAGATTTTTTCAAACAGCGTTTGAATGGAGAGATTCGAGCTCATTCTAGCATATCCTAAACAAAATCAACTCTCCGTTTTATTGCAAATTATAGAAATGATTTCAGTAAGTAAATGATGCAAGAAAGCACTTCATTTTGATCACAGAAAAAATATCAGCATCAATCTAAGTACTCATTTGTAATTAGTCAAACAAAAGTGAATTTTTAGGCAGCTAATTAAAGTATTCAGCCTGATGAAATTTTTTTAGCCTCCAGAGGTCTAGTATGGCATTTTGAGTGATATACGAACGTTTCGACGTTACTCACACGCCTCATCAGTACCACGAAAAAATTCTGTCGGATTGCATAATGAATTTTAAGCTAGGTCTCGAACACAATCGATTGGAAAATACTGCTTTATGCTTTGTTACCAGCCGTAAGCCATCGACAGGAAACTCAGTCTAGACCGCAGAGCGAGTGATCATTTCACTTTGTCTCGATTGATACATCTTCAACGCCGCTATTATTAGTTGTAGGGGTGAGCCGTAAGACATGTGGTAATGATGTGGAGTGCGAGTAACACCGAAACGTACGTGTAGAACTCGAAATGCCATAGTCAGACCTTAGGAAGCTAGGAAAGTTTTATCAGACTATATATTGAATTCTGAGTGAGGTCTCAAACATAGTCGATTATAAGATACTGCTATAATATAGAGTTCAAAACACATAAATGCCAGACTTTTGCAGTGGAAGAGCACAACTTTCATATAACTTATAATTGGATGAGATACAACTACATTCTCAATTTTCTTTTGCAGACCTAATTTTCAAAGGTAAGTCTGACGTTGTCAGGCTTTTAGTGGCTGGATTTAATAGTGCATGAATCCGTCTGTCAGGTACCAAGCAGAAAAGAGTATTCTTTGGCTAGACAAGAAAAAAACGGTGAGAAACTGCGTTTCATCACTACCTCAGTTAACGCCTTCGCATGATCGTCATTAACGACAGCGGGCTCTGGCCAACCTACATCACTCACACCATTGCCCGGTCATAACTATCGTAAACTTTGCTGAATGTCTTGGATGTATTAGAAGCAAGTACTAATTTTGAAGTCAGTTCGCGAGAACTAGAAAGTTATGTCGTCTCTAGCCTTTGGTTATTGTGAGGAAACATCATACCGTTCGTTTCGAGCGTTTCTAAAGACCACGTTCCGCCAAGAGGGATTGGCTAATAACGAAAGGCACTGTGCAACTGACGAGGCTGGCAAGGCCGAAACACGTGTATTGCACTGTTTAAGTGCCCATAACAGACCACATGCATGGCTCAAAAATAATTATCAGGCATGTTGGCAAACATCTGAAGAGATGTCCAAAGAGGGAGAGAGAATTGAAACAACGACACCAGTTCATACCAGATGCATGCTGAGAATTAAATAAGTCGATATACACAAGATAATACATGTTAAAGAGATGTTATTTATGATAGCAGATATTGCACTACTATAAAACCATGATTTTGGTGCTGTTCATTATTAGTTGAGTGCGGTGCTTTCAATCGAGCACTTCTATCAGAAGTTGAAGATACTTCAAGGTATGTGCGGCTGTAGTCTATTAATGATGTTTCTCAGTAAGAACTATAGGAAAGGAATATATCACATATGGGTTCCCAAGTCTATATAGACCGAGGTGAATAAAGCATATTCAACTTAATGCTGTTGAAAATATTGAACAAAAATAGAGTCCTAACGAAACTGATGCAGCTCGTGATCAAAGGTCAACTTCAACCACATTACAGCTCATTTGATTTTCCCTCTAATTCAGCGACCCTAAATCAAACTCATAATCTGTCAACAAGACGAAAGATCAAGAAAAACTAGAAAGATTTTCTCTTCAAATCCCATGTTATATTTACTGCAGGTGGTAATCTCAATGAGAGCTATTCAGCCGCACCTATGTACCCTCGGAGGCCGCGGAGATCAAAGTAACCAGGTGGTTTTTTTTTAGAAAAATAGAACTTAATCATGAGAAATCATAATTGCTATGGCTGATATGACTTTTATATGAAACTATACAACTATAGGAGTGTCATCATCCGTAATTTCTAGACAAAGCAGGGCAGGAAGGCTAAGTCTTCAGCATACTATTAGGTTCTGACATGTTCCTCTCCAAAATAATCAGAAGTGGTTTCCTTCGCAATTACACATGCACGGAAAAACACTTTACTTAATTTTCACCACGACTGCGATATGAGGGTGAAAACGAGGCATCTCTATTCGACTTGCTTGAGCATACAATAATGGGTCTGTAATGGACACTGTGTGAATGGTCTTACAATCAAAACAGACCTACCCGAAGCAATGGCGCCTTGAAAATGTTATCAAGCGAGCATACAAAATCACAACGTCGCAACTGCTATCAATATATCATATGTAGATAACGTTGTAAAGAGATAATCGTTATAGAATCACCTTACCAAACAGTTCCTACATGTTCACAGATCTCCGTTGAGTTCTAACCAATTCATGAAGGGAAAGACAAAAGCTTCGTGTTCAACACATAGTATTCGATACTCTGTTTTTCTACGTCAACAATTATGACTCCTTTTCGCTCGAAATTCGTCCTAACACTAATCGCAGCTGACATGAAGAAATGTTTTTAACAACAGAGCAGTGGCACAGTGATCTGCGTTGATAATCATTTTGAAAGCAAAGGCTAGAGTTTGAAAAGACACGATGGCGATGTTTCCCGTTTCGATACCCAAACATTGCCTGGATGGAAAACGACAAGTTTACCTGAGTCTATGACAGACTAAAAATGATTTTCAAGCTAGTCTCTCAATTCAACAAACAACGTAGTTACGTTTACTTCGAAAGAACAACAATAGATAAAATGAGTTCACTAATTACGCCACATTGAGATGCCGTTAGTGCATAACGATATAGATCGCAGACCCGGGATCACTCAAGCCATCCATTCCACAGGTCGATGAGTTGATACCAGACTTTTTTGGAGGATAACGACGCTGATTCGAGACATCAGTAAGACACCGCAAGTCACTGTATAGGCCAAATACCCACTGATTTAGCCCGAACAAAAAGGCGCATACCTGAGAGATTGATCAACAACGAAAGCGCCATATTTCTTCAGCGCTCACCGCCTTGCGACACCTATTCCCATGATGTATTCCCCTCCAAATAACACGGATAACGTTGAGTAAGGGTCAAAAAAAAGTGGCTTGTATATTGATTTGAGATGGTTTATCGATGCATCAAACCAGAGGCACACCACAAGTCTGGAACCTTTTCGCTAATTTCGGAGAGATCGAAAATTTTATGAGCGCCGAACATGTGAGCGAACATTTGAACACGTAGCATTGCTCAACGCCCATACTTGTGCCTACTTCGAACTGATACAGGACTGTGATTTTAGAAGTAACAGCAAATGAAATCTACTAGTGAATGAATAGAAACATAATAAATTTCTTGATTAGGAAAGAACTCAAGCGATCACAAATGAAATCTCTACTCATCTGTCGCTCTGTCGCGCTAGAATTGCGCGTGTGCTCCGTTAACCCGAAAGACATTAGACCATTAAGGCTTTGGTATAGTATCTTTACTTCCAATGATAGATGCAAGAAGGCATTAGCAGCTAGCACACAAGCCCTACCTTGACGTGACCAGGTCTCCGAAAAAAAAGTTCATAGAATAACTGGCTCATTCACCCAGGAAAAACCTCAAAAAATTTCAATGCGTGTAGCAATGGAACTGAATTGCGATGACAAAGTTTATTACTAGGAATCAAACAAGGACAAATTTTTTGAAAACTTCTTTATGATCAAAAAGTAGTTTTATTCTCTTATTTCAGAATGACTTGCACCGTTCTCAAAGAAACCCGCGAGGAGAAGTGCAAACACCACCACACTCTGGGAAGCGTCATTTACCCTCTCGCGCACCCGCGATGGAGAGAGATCAGGGCCGTAATCTCTACTACAGAACAGAGAGGGGTGATGAGAACTTCACAGCTGCTCAATCATCGACCTCAGCAGGAAGGGTTAGGGAGTCAGCACAGTGCCAGTGAGATTGATGTTGAATGTTGAAAAAAAAAGAATATTTCATTGTCAATCTGGTGGTTCATCAAGGATGATATATTCTCCTTCACAGCAGTAATTCTTATGAAAAAAAGGTTCTCGCGGTAAACAAACAGTTTTATGCAAAACTTGTCTATGTCTGAAGTAGCTAACCCTAACAGGTGGATACAACTGGTTTTTAGACTGCAGAAAGTTTTCTGTTGACAATGAAGCTTGGTTAGAGGAGTAGGTGGTATTGAGTTTGTCTTCTCGATTTCCTTTTCAGTTTATAGTTTGGCCAAATTATCGCACTAGATCACGGAAAAACACCTGTGTTACTATATTCTAACTTGTGCTGATAGAAATACGACCGAACACCGCATAAGTCTCAACGTCTCAAGCTTTCGACGTCCAGTGGTGACAGGCTTCCTCAAAAAGGAATCTCCATTGATGAGATGGGCCACAAAGAATAGTCTATCGAATCGACGTCCACTTTCAGCTATGTCCTGCTCTGAACCGCTGCTCTTCTGCCCGTCCTATCTTGTATTGAAACTGCCCATAAAGGATTTGTTGGAGCTCTTGTCAGAAAGGCATGTCCCGAGGTTCAGAAAACGTACGCCAGTACTCGACAAACATCTACAAACACAAAGTTCAACTTCTAACTTGGGTAATTGAACCAATGCTAGGATAAAACGGATACTGCAGAACGCTAAATTAGAAAAAGAGAACAGAGAAAAAGAGATAAAGAGAGATAAGGAAGATGTAGACAAAAGATTGGAAAAAACCAAAAAGAAATTACGACGACATTGAAAAAAGATTGGAAGTTTATTAACCTATTTATGTGAGCTGACTTCACATGTGCAGATCTCAGCCCTTCCATCCGTTGTTTCGCTCTGATCTCCATCGTGACATTCGCATTTTCCTATAGGACTCATTTGATTACTGCTTCTTAAATGTCACTTAAAGGAACAAGGTGATACCTTCAGAATCATGGGAAAGTTCAAGTGAAGTGTTTTGAGATCTTTGCCATGAAGTATAAGAGGCATTTGCAAGTCGATCAAATTTTTTGAACATTTTCTTTGGACAATCACAAAACAAATTACCGACCCCCAGGTATGATAAGTACGGTTAGCCCAGTGCGATATAGATACACCGATCATGCGTGCACTTTGGAAGACAGCTCTAGCGTGTGTTTGCCGCATCTCTTGGACACGTCAAATAACTTATAAATCGATTGTTTCTCTAAATGATGCCCCTTATTACCGAAGTTCTATAGAAGACTTAGCAAAAGTTCCAGTGCAGCGTTCTAGGGCTTGTTTCACTATAGTCTGCTATTACACCTTTGTGGATTAAAGGGATCTTTTCTCAAGCAACTTTCATATCAAATTCCTCACTCTAAAATCTGCGAGGGTGTGGTTGATTCAGAGGCGAAAATTTAGTACCATCCAATTATTTGAGCGAGCTGTGAACGAATTGAAAAAAGCGAGATCATAGCTCTATATTTTGCTGAAGCCGCTGATGAGATCGCGATAGTTAGAGAAATGTGATTTTGAGCTTACAAATTTACTTGGGATGAGAATACAGTAGTTAAAAATGAAATATTAATCAATCAACTTCATACTGAAACTGAATTATCTCAAACCTATCACAACAGCTTCCGGAATCCAAAAAGTGGTTTATGAAAATAAAAGAAAGAAGAGAAAATTATTGCAGATGCCAAGCCGCTGGGCTAACAAAACTACAGACGAAATTCTATGCGAGTTATTCCTAGAGAAAAACATCGATCTTCGCCATTCTCGGAAGCTAGGATGTGGCCGTTATAGCAAAGTTATCACAGCGAATTTTGTCTCAAACGGGCACCCTGTAAGTACGCTCGAACGAGTCATTTTGAAAAAGTGAAATATCATCTTTCTTTCAAATGTGATGGACTACAATAAGATCAAAAACGCGAAAGAGAACAAGATATGGATTCCTTTCCTAATATTACTTTGATTAATCCAGATTTCAGAATACCAGAAATTTAACAAGGAGAAACAGATTTATCCAAAGACTAAATGATCAAATAAGTGTTTCAAATTTTTTGCCTATTGTCTTCATAGGTGAGCTGACGTCTCTAATATATAATGATATGTAGATATATAGGTTGCCATCAAGATGATAAACACCCAGAAAGTGACAGAAGAATTCCGCAACAAATTTCTCCCCAGAGAAATCGAGTGCTGGAAGCACCTCAGACACCCTCATCTTGTCAAACTTCTCGGCCACTACGAGGCTATGCACCATGTATTCCTTACTATGGAATTCGCACGAGGAGGGGATATGGTAAGGCGATTTTCAAAGATCATAATGAAAGTAGTATTGCTTTGCCGTGACAAATGAACTAAACGCATATGAAATTTCTAGGAAAGTTATAAATGGCTCATTATACGCCCTCAAAGATTCATTAGGTAACTAACTAGTAAGAACGTTGAACAGAGTGATTTTTCTATCTCTTACTTAGTTTTTCTGATTTGATCAAAGCAAAAACGTTTTACTGAACTATGACACCAAGATACTATTTCATGACGTGAGGGAACACCTAGCCATTTTCACGATTAATAATGATCAAGCCTACAACAGGTATTACGCAACACAAAAACGATACGTCCATTATTGAGTTGGTAATGTCGAGACAGCCAATACTGACCAAACATACGTTGATCGTCTTTTCCAGCTACAATATATACAGAAAAAGGGACCAGTGCAGGAAAACCAAGCGATGATTTGGATGTCCCAATTAATCTCGGCAGTTTATTACATGCATACTGTGAGTACCACTCTGCTTTTGCATGTATCTATTCCAATTTGAAACTATAATTCAGAGAGGAATCGTTCATCGAGACCTCAAACTAGAGAATATAGTTATCTTTCCCGATGAAGGAAATGTAATCAAAATTGTTGACTTTGGTTTCGCACGTAGCGTAAGTTTTTTTTTCTGTTTCAAGACGATTTTATCATAACAGAATAAGCTATCACCTACCAATCCAGATGATGAAGGGTGATGCACTCTCGGAAACATACTGCGGGTCGAAGTCTTACTAAGCACCAGAAATTTTGAAAGGAGAACCGTATGATCCGTACAAGTCCGATGTTTGGTGGGTAATAAAGCATACCAGAAGGATAATGCGCATTTATAGATATAAACTACCAGGTAATGTATTCTTGATAATTCGTTTAAACCAACAATTTCGCCATGACGCCTAACTTTTCACCGTTATCAGCCTCTGCGAATCTGTAACCTTGATTCTTTCTTTATAATCTTGTTCTATGTAGTTCGAGTTTCACAAAAAGTTCTTTGTTCTCTCATTCTTTGGATACTCCGTGTTCTATTCAATCCACGATTTCGGTACAATCTCTTATATGTGGAAAGAACCATCAATATCTCATTGCAAAAAATTATAGGTCGGTTGGAGTGATTGGGTTCGTGATTCTAACAGACTGTATGCCTTACTCTGAGAAACGTCCCAACCCTCAAATTGTGGAGGCGCAAAGGTATTATGAGAACAACTACATCATTCTAACGTTTCACGAACTTAATATAAAAGGTTTTATCATGAGGAGAGGAGAGGGGATGAGAACTGATACGATAAATGTCGAAAGCGAAAAAATCTGTCTGGATCTTGCATCTTGGGTTCAAATTCAATAGTTTATGCCTTTCCTGAAAGGCGACAAACACACTAAAAATGATTTTAGTGAGGCTGTGATCCGTGATGATCAAAAACTGTTTTGTAGCGGACTACTATACATCTACATATACATGTACAAGTGTGTGTGCATGTATATACAAATATATTGAATGATCCAGAGATGATTATGGAGAGAAAAGAGATGTAAGAACACAAGAAACTGCTATATGAAAGTAAAAAAACCTCGTTTCTCGTTCATTTGATGTAACTCGAGTCACTTTTACAAATCCCACTCACACCACTTTTTCAGGCTACGGGCCTACGAATATCCACAGATGCTGCGCCTTTCGGAAGAATGCCGATATTCAGTTGACACTATGATGACTTTTTCATGGAAGAACCGCCCAGATATCTCCCATTGTGCCTCTTTACCATGGTTTCGGAGATTATCGTATACTCATTATGCATTGATAGCTCCATTTTCCTCGATGGTATAGATAAAGAGAATGCACAAAAATCCACAATCATGTGTCAATCTTCCAAAAACCGTTTGATACGGCTTTTACTGCTTTGAAGAGAGACCAAGCATTAGGATTCCGATTATTGTCCAGTATTTTGTAAAAGTTGTGCAAAAAAAAACGACAACAAATCACCTCTTCAATAAATTTCTCTTGTCCCTCAGAAGTATACGGGAATGACTCTAGTAGGTCACGAAACTGAGCCAACTCAAGCTCCGCTGCACGACCTGAACCATGTCGATTAGAAGAATGCCATTAGATCTTCGCAAAACTTGAAACAATGCCAAACTGTTTTTCGTCTGCTCCATGTTACAGAAGCTCCACTCCTACGAAATGAATGATGGAAAACCTGGAGAACATAAACTGATATTTCAAACGTCGTAATTATCATAAAATGGACAGACCAGCACAGAAAATAGACAAAATAAAATGTCAATATTTCATGACCGAAAAGAATAATGACGTGACAAACTATTTCAACGTCTACAAGGACCAAATAACAAAACTATCGCGAACAAGAAGCGTAACAAAGAAATCAACAATCCATGAAAACAAATTGGAACCAGTACACAGAGGCAAAAAACTCTTATACTTCCGATTTTTATCTCCTAACTTATTCGCCCATATCTTCTGCCTCTTGGTTGTTAGATGAAGCACCTCCAAAACGCTCTACCTGGAAATCCTTACAGATGAAGCTTATATGTCCATTTTGGAAAAACCCTCTTACATAGAGACATCATAACTGAGTCAGCGGCATTGAGCTGCTTATCAAACCGGCACTTCATATGACCATGGGTACCTAAAAAGAAAAAGGATTATTCAACCGTACTTTTGCTAGTGATATGGCTTTATGAAAACATAATTGATAATACTGAGTGATATGAAGACCTCAAACTTCAGACAGAAGTTGAACCTGCGCCTCACTCTTTCGGGGATGTGTGCTAAGCACGGTTTCATTGGGGGTTCTTGTTATACTAGGACGCGCTCGTGAAAAGGATGAGACACGAACTCAACTTTCGTCCGATTTTCCAAATTTCTCAAGACTGTTCAAAATCAGAAAACTGGTTGATTACTTACCTAATTGTTCCTTTATGTAACCACGACGTCCACTAGGGGTATACAACTCCACAGGTTTGAACCATTCGATATCCTCTGAAAGAGTACAATATCAAAATATTTTTTACTACAGTGGTAGTTGTATTCGAAATGTTCGAAACAAATTAGAAAGAGAGAAAACACTCGAAAATTCTCCAATAGAAGGAAAATTTTGAATGCTAAGTTACAGAACGGTTAAGATCTGCGGAACATTACCTCTATGAAAGAACATGTAGCGGCAAACAACGGAGCGCTTATTGATTTTGAAAGGATGACCTGACAGAACAATTCGCTCCAAAACTATTCTGTCTGGGTTCACGTCTAGCACTGATCCCGTAGCAACAAATTCCTAGATTTTTAACAGGTTTAGTAGGAAATTCACTGCAAGTATGAGCAAAACTCTATGAGCACGCTCACCTGTCCTCCATTTTTCCTTCACGTAATACCAAAACCGAAGCCGGAGGGAAGGTGATCGGAGCAAATACGGTGGCGACACAACATGCATTCATCGGCAGAAAACGTTCCATCTCGAAGAATAAATGTATAAAAAACTTCAGCTTTTGAAATCAAAACGTGTAAATTTCAAATAATTAAGTAGAACCACCTTGAACTTGTCCCCGTTAGTATGCTGACTGAAAATTGGACATGCCTCAAATTTACGAAAACCAACGTTGAAGATTAGTTTCTTAAACATTTCAAATTCACCTAATGAACATAAAGTTCGCAACGAATATAAGGGAATAAAAACAATCATAATAGATTCCTATTCAAAATATACTTTTTCACTGAGATCACGAACCTGCTTATTCATGATAGGAACTGTACATGATGGATGTCGTCGAATGAGCAGATTTATGACTGACATCCGCTGCTCATGGGGCAATAGTTGATGTAGTACCATAGGAGCAGATTGGTCCCATTGCTCTAACAATGTTCATCAATAACCTCAGATAAGATAAGCTACACAAGCCACTACTCAGCATTGATTACTATCTTTACCACTCGTTTAAAGGCACTTTTAGGTCATGTTCCCCGTTTAATAGATGAACGATATATATCCGATAATATTGAGTGATACACATAACTTTAAACCGCACACGGCAATCAAACCCGTACATCACTTTTCCGTGGCGCATGCTAACCGATTACACTTCCGAGGCTGCTCTTCTGCAATCACTCTTTCTGCGATACAAGTCGGTAGTGAAATTGGTTAGCAAGCGCCTCCCGGAAAGTTGAGATGCGGACTCGATTCCCGTTTGAGGTTGAAAGGTTTGCGTATCACTCGACATTATTGGATATATATTGTGATATTACACCAGAGCTTAGGCCGTTTGACAAGATTAATTGTGGATGAGAGATATAATAATACACCCAATCAAAGATTATGAAGCACCCTGCGTAAAGCAGTTACTAGAACTAATTTCTCTGAGTAGATTTCAACTCCACTTCTCATTTAGTTTCAGCATCTAGCGGTTATAAAACAATACAGCAATATGCAAAGACGCTAAGTGATATGCAAAACCTTCGGCACCAAACGGAAGTTGAACTCGCACTTCACCCACATCGGCAGCTAGCGCAAACTACCACCGAGACCATCGCTCCGTTACTCAATGCCAGCCTGGGGTCGTAGGTTTTCCATAGACTCAGCATCCATGGATATATTATAATCGTAACGTCATGGCACTACTATAGCGGTAAAACAGGAAATTTCTTGTAAATAACGTAAGAATATAACACATACGTGCGAGTGATACTGGAACACGACCAATTTGCAACGTCACATGCTGTCCTGGATGAACTCATGATGTCGAGTCATACTCCCGATTTCATTCAAAAACTAATTTTTTGGTTCTTTTGTAGTTTTGAAATTGGAAGATACGAGCATAATCCAAAGGCAGATCCTCCTTAGAGTCCCATGGTGATGTCCTACATAAGCCATTTCATTTGCGTGAAAGTTTCCGATAATGTCACTGGTAGATTCAGAAACACTATAAGAACTAACCAAAGCCTCGGTGGTGTAGTGGTTAGAGCACGCGTGCCCGGATAGGATGAAAGACGGGTTCGATTCCCGTCCGAGGCCGCGTTTTTGCTCACCACTCAATTCTCTTAGATATATAGAAAACATCATAACAGTGCGAAATGCATTAAATTAATATTAATTCCGAGTACTAACGAAAGCTTTGCATATTTTTTTGAAGGCATTCATGGAAAAAACACAACAAGGAATGTACCACGAATGACGCACGTCTTAGTAGCTACTAGTCGCATGGTGGTGAGTTCCCTATGATTCACAAGGGGCCGGGACTGCTTTAATGTGGTGACGACGTTAGGAAACCACGGCTAAGTCTACTGTGGGACTCCAGGAAACAGTACAGCAAAACCAGCACATTTTCATGAGCTGAGGTCCGCACAGTTCGTGAAGACGGACCGTCCAAGTATCCAGAAAAATTACTCAACAACATTTCAACCGTTGTTTTTCAACAGAACTTCGTTGGGATATTTTTGGAAGAATCTTTATAAAAAGTAGTTGAAGCGTCTTCGAATAAGATTCCTAGTGTCGTTCGCTATTTCATTATCACAGAGGTCAGAATACTTCGGATATGGGGATACGGTTTTCGAAGGCTGACCTCGTTGATTGGTCCGAATCCAGAGTTGGTTATAGTGTCCTGCACTTTCTCTTCACCAGAACAAGTGCTACAACAGTCTGATCAAGATAACGACTCAGGAACGCCAATAAGCTTACATAAAAAAAAACTTTTGGAATCGGTACTAGACAGGTCTCAGACTCATCTGGGAGTATAAGCAGCACTGACTCGGTTCAGCGGGAGGCCTCCGCGAGTCATTGTAAAGGCCAGATATGCATTCAATCACCTCAAACGAAGTTAAAAATTGAAGTCGAATGCATGGCGCATCCCTCAGGGATTGATCAACGCCGAGAACTCTATCCTTTATCCCAATATATCGACTACTTCGTTCCTATCTAGAGTCAGTGATTTTGAGCAGATTGTCCACAGTCGTTTGATCTAAAGGTTCATATGGAACTATTGAATTTTTGTCTAAATCTCATATTAGCTAAACCCTAAAAGATGTTACTATTGACTGGTTATGTCGAGGTTAACGGGCAGTCAATTTCCAGTAATTCCCAGATTTGATTAATTGTTTTTAGGTCGAGTAGTGATCTCAGAGGCTATTCACTCACGTAAACGACTTCTGTCAAAGCAGGAACGTCACCAACAAGCTGCCCAAATTCGAGCAAATAAGCGAAAAGCTCTTTTCGAGCAGCGCCGAGGTCATGAAGTAACTTTTCACGCACCTTCATTGACTGTATGCTTATCCTTTCTACTTGTTTATTCAATTACTGTGTTACTTTTGTTGATACTTCTGATTGACTTCCTATGTGTTCTAGACAGTTCTGGCTCTCGGAAATAGTTACAAAGCGTCTGAATTCGCCTCGGATCTGTCGAACTGCGATGAAACGATCGTAACCACGTTAGGACACAATGTTGTGTACTTTGCGTAGGTGTTCCATCTCTGACTTCTCTGTCGAAGATGATTATCCATACAATCCAAGCATTTTCCAGTGTTCCTAAGCTCAAGTCACGAATTGGTTTTCTCATGCCGGACCGTGAGAAGGTTGACGATGTTCTTGATTGTATCAAAGTAGGTTTCCTAGCAGAAATTTCTAGAATTTTCACGTACCAGTGGTCTAAATGAATTGATCCTGGAACTTTAGGTATCGGATCTGGTGTGCTTGCTGTGGCCGTGTCATGTAGAACTGAGTCAGGACAATCACTTACTCCTCACAATTATGAAAGCACACGGTCAGTCGGTCTTCTATTTTCTATCTTATCTAGTTATTTCAAGTTCGGCCCTGCTGGGTCTGATGATGGGCATGGCTGTACTCTCGGCTAAATATCATTCACCTTTATTTAGCGAGAAATTAATGTGTACGATCAGTGATAATTGTGATCACTTACCTGAAACTGTTACATTCTTGCGAAAGATCGATCAATACCTACAGCGGTGCGACCTACACAGGAGGAATACTGAGGGAATATAATGGCTGCTTTTTTCTCAAATCGACATACAGTGACTCAAAATGGACCTTATCTGCTGTGATACAATTAGTTAAAGAGATTAGCTTTCTATAAACCTTGGAATTAATATTTGATGTATGTGAATCTTAAGGACTTCCCTTGTTTAGCCGACACGAAGTTAATAGCAGAAATCTGATTAAAAAAGCGAAGTCCTTAAGATTCATATGAAATGCTTTTATAGCTAACTAAATAATCCTTAGGATCTACAAATCCTTGTCTTCAGGATGAAAGTTGATTCATTTTGAAACAAGGAAAATCTGGTTGAATAGAAATAAATATACTCTACATACACTGTATGGATAAATCTCCACATGAAATAATAATAATAATACACTATAATAATATATAATAATAATAATATACATAATAATAGTAATATATATATATATATATATAATAATATAATCTCCACAATCTCTCACCTCTATGTTATACGTTACAATCGGAGGCCGAGGACGTCAGTCGAATAAATCTTAGTTTCAACCTTGTGAAATTAGCTAAATTATACAAGAAACTACCAGTGGAACATTAAACTCTAGCATGAAAAATCCTTGAGTAGAAGAGCAAAGAATTCAAGGAAAACCTCGATTTTCAGCATCAATCCGTCCTTTCGAACGTTTTCCTTTGAATGTCTTGTGCTGCTTTGCAGGCTTCTTGAAAACACCGGGTTGTTGACCAGTGCTCATTCCCTGAACGTCAAAGAAAACCGTTCATTATTTCAAGGTATACAGGACAAGTACAAATATATCTAAGGAATGAGTCACTCGTCAGTTTTTACTGATCTAGTGACGTCATTGTCTGAGGGGTTTATTTCAGTTGTCAGAGGACAAATGAAAACCGATCATCATTCGCTGCTGGAGAGAAAGTTTTCATAGGAGTGTTAATAACCAATCGAAAGCTGAGACTTCAAGCTACAACCCACGTGGTCGGTCTTCGAAATCGCCTTTTTACGTCGCTACAGAAGAATATTTCTTGCTCTGCATACGCGCACGTTTCTCGCCAGACGGAACTCTTTCTTTGGACTATTCTTCAGTAATCATTCGATAGCGTAATCGTCAGGTTCCAACGACGTGATTAGATCGTGAAAAGACGATTTCTACGAAACGACGTACAGGTAAAACAAGCTGAATTCCCATCTGCGATCAGCGGGAGTCTTTGGCCACTTCATGTGCGGCTGACTGAGGCAACCACGTTCGATGACGCGATCATCATCAGTTTTTCGGACACATCAACGCGTAGAGAAGTACCGCGTCAGCAGTTCACGTGATTGGTCTCACTCACAGGCACGTGAATTGGCCAAAGGCCCCTCTGACTGCAAATGGGAACGCAACTTACTTTACATGCTGCCGTTCTGAGAAACGGTCTTTCCAGGATATAAGCACAGTGTTGGAATCAGAAACGATTACGCTATCGAAAGATTACTAATCGTCCAAAGAAAGAACCCTGCCCGGTGAGAAATATGTGTGCCTGAAGCCAACGAATGTCCTTCGAAACGTCAAAAGTCTTCTCTTCTTTCGGAAACCTGCGATGTGGCCTTTGTCTGGAGTCTCAGCTTCCGAATGGTTACTACACCCCTGTGAAAAGCTCTTCTTCAGCGAATGGCAGCAGTTTTTCACTTGCCCTCTTGAAACCGAATAGCACCGTCTAAGGATTTCACGGCATATCGAAAAAATAAAGTGTATTCAAGCTGCGACGAGAGTGAGTCAGTGAGAAGTAAGAAAAATGAGGCCATTGATTCAATGATATAAGGATAAATCAAAAACACTGCCCGCTTAGATGTTTTAGGTCTTTCAATTAATAATTGAAGACCTGCCACTTGGAGTCTGTGCTAGTATGAGGACTGTGCCTGGCTCAGGTCGGAAATATTAGCCTAAGATATTGTGCTAGGTTACGCGTTATTACGAGGCATTCCTCTTTGCGGTTCATTTTTGGGCCTTTGCTATGTATCCAAAAAGCTTCCAAAGTTTTACGCGTAAACGTTTTCAATTCCTGTGCAAAACAGTGAATTTAACGTCAAAATCTGCTCCCTTATGCTTCTGTTCCCCATGCGGCCTAGTGAGGTTTTTGGGTCGGAATTACGTTTCCCAGCTAGGTGCTCTTTTACGCGGATGCAGAGTGGTCTACCCTTTTCGCCAATATATTCATCCCCGCATGCCTCGCAAGAGATCAGGTAAATTGTACCCGACCTCATGCAGTCGCCGTCTCTGCCGTTTGAGCAAACCTTGCAGTCGTTGGTTTCGTAGAGACGATCATACAATCGGTTGCGGACTAATTGACGTTTTAGTGTTTTTGGTGGTATCTCGACTACTGCTACAGAATCATCTAAACCTGCTCTTTTTAAGCAGCGTTTAATGCCTGCACGCACATCGTTAGAAATAAAATGCAGGATGAATGGAAAGTTATCTTCGCTAGACCTTCCGTATAGGGGCACCGAATCTTCTCCAAATTTAACCCGAGAAGCTTCCGTGGTGTTGTAGCCATTAAAGGTGGCTATTTTTCGCGCCAAGCTCAGAACTCTACCTTGTATTCTTTTCCTGTGCACACATTAGCAGCTGTTCGAAACATGTTTTTCATAAGTGCGTATTTTGTGTGCGACGAATGAGAAGATAGGTAATGGACCAGGATGTTTTTGTTCCTTGGCTTGACGGCACCACTTTTTGTTGAAAGAGTTCTTGGACGCTTGACTTGAACGTTTGAAAATGGAAGCCAATTTGCCTTAGGTTTCTCACGGGTGAACGTTATGTACTCTAACTGGCTATTTAACAACTCAAAACATTTGCCCTTCGCCTCTTGCGTTGAGCAGACGACAAAACAATCATCTATATACCTACAGTAGAGTAACGGCCGGACATCGAATATTGGTGCCTCTACTTTAACATAAAAGCGATAGCAAGGGTCGGAGCTAGTCGTTGTCCAATTTCCAGTCCTTTGATCTGCGCAAAATAATTCCCAGACCATCTAAAGAATAAGCAGCTTAGGCACTCTTTTAAGAGAGCCATGATCTGCCGAATGGAGAAGCCATACATGTTCGTAGTTTGTTCGTGCTCCGTTAGAAGCTCGCATATGGCTTGCATTGCGGACTCATTCGACACGTTTGTATAAAGAGCGGTTACGTCGAACGATTCCATTACGTACGCGTTGGTGGGAGACGCGTTACGTAGATGATTCAAGAACATTTGGGTATTGGTAAGATGGGCTGGAATGTGTTTTAGTAGTTGGACTACTATTAAGTTTAAAAACCACGTTATTCTATCCGTTGGCCCGTCTACACAGCTGATGATGGGTCTAACTTTGAATTTTGATGGATCAGTAGACGCAAGATCATCAGTACATTCCAACTTATGAGTCTTAATAAGTAAGTACAAGACGGGGCATGATGGTGGACTAAGTTTTAGTTGAGAAATAACGGAAGATTTTAAATCAGCCGAACTTGCTATTTTTACCCATTCACTATTCAACTTTCGATATTGTTTTTGAAATTCCTTACTGGATGATGGACGATAGAGTGTGGTGTCCTCTAGATGTTTTTTCGTTATTTCAACATCCAACTTATGGGGAATTACTACGAACTCTCCTCCATTATCACTAACTGACAGTCGAATGGTTTTGGACTTTATTAGCTCCCGTATCTGATGTATGCCGTTTTTCTGCGTTGATGTTAGGTTGGAGCTAAACTTTTTTCGCGATTGATTAAGGATTCTAAGAGTTTCTTCCGAAAATATGCGAAAATTTATATCCACTTCATTATTAGGGCCTTGTTGTCTAAAGAACGCTCGAGGAGAAGGCGGTGTTGGCAATGCCTCTACATTTCCCTGCTGTTCGCGCCTATTGAATGGTTCTAGTCTAGCTTTATAGCGGAGCCGATCTTGAAGGTCTTGCAAACTGCACGCGATACTACACACGTTTTCCTTAGAAATGGATTGCGCTGGTGAGAAAGTGGGGCCCATTTCTAAGAGCGAGCGCGCATTATCGGGAAGAGTCATGCCTCCTAACACGGTGACCCTTGATGTTTCCGGCACATTATTGATGTTAGTTAGACTCTTAGGGCTTTCGTTAACGGTGTTATAGTGTTTTGTTGAAGTTTGCCTATGCGAATTGTTCAAAAGTTTATTCAAATTTTCTGCATAAGGTTACTTTAGCGTTTGACCTAATAGATTCGCAAATCAAGATTGACCCACCCTTGATTCTCCTCCAAAGGCGATCCTCTAAATACTGAACACAATAAAATTCTTTCGACTCACACTTCTATGGATGAGAATACATTAGATCTTGTTTGAATCGAAGTGCTTCTCGTAGGAGTCTTAATTCGATGCTCAATACTCGTTGATCTTCTGGTCGCCCGCATAGCTCGTGAAGTCGTTTTCGCCTGATGAAGATGGGAACGATTCGGTGTTTTAGGCAGCGACGGAGGAAAATAATTGTTTGTCTAGCTAAGACGATCTTTCTTAGTGACAGGGTCTCTTTCACTAGTCGGAAATATTTGGCTGGAACAGTTTGTAGTAAATCCCAGGACCCATTATCTATTAACTTCGGCATAGTTCGAATAAATCAGTATCTTCTTCTGTTTAGCCGCTCCGAGGTGTTAATAATTAATAATAGTATTTATTGAATATCAGCGTAGCATATAACAATACAGTTAATAATGCAGCACGAATATTACAACAGTCGTGGTGGCTAACGTTTCGGCAAGGTTCGCCATCTTCAGAGCCTGGAAAGGTCAAATTGATTCGCAAAATTATTGAATCAAAGGCCTTCATAAGCCTAGCAGAAAATGTAAGAGATAAATTTTTGGGTCGCATAGAAAAAACTTCATTTTTAGCCACCACGACTGTTGTAATATTCGTGCTGCGTTATTAACTATACTGCTATATGCTACGCTGATATTCAATAAATAATACCATTAACACCTCGGAGCGGCTAAACAGAAGAAGATACTGATTTATTCAAACTATGACGAGGTTAATAGATAGTCGGACCTGGGATTTATTGCGCAATTACGGAAAATAGTCTCTTTTAGTACTTTGTGTTCTGCCCTTCTTATAATTGCCAAGAATAATAATCTATGTCAAAATATTATGCTGTCGCTAGGACAGGAATTACAATTCTCTATTGAGATTTCTTAGTCTTTTAACTCTGTATATTTTTGCCTTAATAAATACAATAAACCGAAGCATGTTTTCCACAATATCTTCAATAATAATGTACAAAATTCAATCCATTCATTAGGCAGTTCAGAACATCTCACTATCTCTAATAGGCACCGTCGAATTTGACCCTTTCATCGTATTTATGGCACACGAATTTTTTCCAAGAAATTTCGTATCCTGACCTACCTCTTTTTAGTCCTAGGACTTAACAATTTTCGTCTTCTTATTCAATCTTTGAATGAAAAGACTGGCAAGACGACAAATAATATAGGCTATGTCGTGGACAATCCTTAAATACACAATAATACTTTTTACACGAATCATTCACAATGGCATTCGTATTCTAGCACCTTCGTTCGTTTGATTCGTCTCTCTCATGAGTTAATTACGGTTTGACTTAGACTTGATGTTTTTCCTACTTAGTCACAAATGTCGTTGATTGATAGTGCGATCGATTCTCTGTGGAAATGTGAGATAGCCTCAAATGGACATTCTTAGACTATCAGTGCGGCAGTCATTAGCATCTGTGGGTTGTAGTGAACGCTAACATATCTTTATCAATCTCACGAACTCAGAGAAACGTGATCCTCTACTGACGCGGGTGAGACCGAAAAAGGCTTGAACGTAAATTGAGCTAATTTTCAGCCAGCGCCTAGGCAAAGTCGTGATACTCCAAAACGAATCTATTTTCTAGTGATAATAACAATAGTACTGCTAACATCCAACATGTACTTTACCCTCTAGTGCCGCTTCCGAGCTGATACTGGAAGTTATAAGCGTACTCATAAATTGTGCACTGATAGCAGACGCATCTTTGCATTTCAAGGGATCAGTGCTGATTGTATCATGCTGATTCAAAATGTTTAAGATTATAAAATCAGGGATACCTGCGCACGGACTTGCTGTTCGAGAACATCAATAAGCTGGAAAAACATACTTCATTAACTGGTAGGGTTAACATGAAAGGTCTTCAATTGTACTATGTCGAGCTATGTTGAGATACCGTGCTAATAATATAATGGTGATAAAATCCCAAAAATTTAGGCCCACTTTTGCAAAAATCATAAAATTGCGAACAGGAAACTTGGAACATAAAATTTGCGAGCTTACTGTTTGCTTTACAAGGCGCGATACAAATGAGCTAGCAGCCTCTCTAGTAGCTGCAATAGCAGGAAACTGGGTGTGGGCCGTCGGTGTGCCGGAGAAAATCATGGGAAGTGGGTAAGTAAAACCGCTTACAGTAAAGCTCCGACTCCTTGCTGCAACAAAATTTCGTTGGATTTGATGTGGAATATCAAAAATATGCTGTTCTGTTGGATTTTTAGAACTACCTTTCTTTTTATTTTGCTACTTACTATATAAATTCGAATTAGGACAGCTTATGAATAGTGACGAAACATTAGATATAGTGTTTTCAAATATAGCTACGAACTGTAGATTCGACTTTGCAAATTCTTGTGATGCTATTTGAAAAGAATATTCGATAGCTATTATCAGAGACCATCTATTTGCTTTTGAGTACAACACCTTTTCCGATTTTTCCTCAGCTTCTAATAATTATTCGGTAGCTCGTATCTCAGAGATTTCGCGAACTATTTTTTTTTCGAAAAGCCTTCCTAAAATGCTGCAGCAGCGAAAAGACATAGAGCTTCAAACCTGAAGTGCTTGTAGTGCTTTATTTGCACGGCTAGGTCTGCAAATGGCTTTTCGTCATATTTTCAATACTCAGTCGTTAGCTCGAATCACGCCACTTCTGAAACTAAATATGCTTTGGAAAGAGTATTCATAGAGCGCTGTGAGAGCGCTAAAAAAAATCGTGTTTTACACTTGGACTTATCGCTTTTCGGGACGGCTTGATCGATCGTGCTGAGTGATCTTTGATTTGATTTACGGTTTCTTTCGTTTCTTCAGGTGAGACGTATGACTCTTATGCGTTAACAGTAAATAGGAACTTTCATATGCTTTTCGTGCATAAGCTCACGCTCAAAAGCGTTTGATAAATAATATTGAAATAAAATAGAAAGCCTAAGTCTGGAAAATGATAGAACAACGTTTTTTTCACAGTATCAATACAGAAAGGCCTTTTGCGAAACTAAGGAAAAATTTTTGGATATATAACGAAATTACTGGCGATAATGTGCGCGGCGTGTGAAATTCGACCTTGCTTTATCACTACACCGCGCTAAGAAGGCCTTCAAAAAATATTCAAATAAACGTTTGAGGTCTGAGATCCAAGCTTCAAAAATTATTGAGAGGTAAGTGGAAGTCTCCATACAGCAAAAGAGACCTTCGCAGAAAAAAGTTTCCTATAGCAGAGATGTGGCAAATTTTTTCCCTTACTTTGACCTTATGACATCACTGCACA
Source organism: Parelaphostrongylus tenuis (assembly GCA_019055375.1). Taxonomy (NCBI): domain Eukaryota; kingdom Metazoa; phylum Nematoda; class Chromadorea; order Rhabditida; family Metastrongylidae; genus Parelaphostrongylus; species Parelaphostrongylus tenuis. The sequence goes on from JAHQIW010002976.1 coordinate 74,655, forward strand.
TCCTATCATTGCAGAGGGTAGCGAAACCAGAATGGCCGCATGTTTTTGAATGTTTACAAGACTTGCCATTTATAGCTCCCAAAAGGCACATCGCATTGCATCAACTCGGCTGAAAGCAAGTCTACATCAACGGATTTGACACTTAGTACATTTAGTCAGCGTCCTAGGTGGGGCAGATATTTTTTTCTAGTTACTTGTCTACTGTACGATAATTAGAGGTCGCCGTCTGTTAATTTCAAAGCGTAACCTTTCAGAGTAGATTTTGTGATAGATTCTACTAGCCGAAAGCAAGTTCCCACTATCTCATTCGTGATGATGAGCTTACGGCGTTTTTCTTGAGTGCTGGAGAGTGTTGGGAGAAGAAGGGTCGGAGGGAGAGAGGGGAGATCGAGCTCAGCTCCACGCCCGCCGCAAGGAGCATCACGTCCACGCGGCCACGGCGCCTTCTTACTCTCTCAACCACGCTCAAAATTTCACTATATCTAACAATTATTTTTGAGCTAACATGTTATGTGTTCCTTCATGGGCAACTTAGAGATCCAAATACACGTGTTACGGCCTTGACAGCGTCGTCAGTTGAGCAGTACCCTTTGTTTTAGCCAATCCTCTCGGGGGTGTCCCTGTCCCCCTACTAGGTCACATCGCGCAAATTACACGTGCCGTCAAGTGAAATGAATAACTAGATCCGCAGGGCTTTACACTCGACTGCTATTGGCTGATACTTATGGACTATCATTCCGTTCGTTTCAAGTGTGGAAACGAACGCAATGATATTACCAGTATATTGGAGAGAGTGCTTCTGCTCAAACGTAAATAATGCATGCACTCGTCGGAGATGACAAATCGAGCGCAGTGTTGCTAAATCATCTGCTTTCTCGAGAGAATTTTATAAAGCGGATTGAAGCTGAAAAAGCAGTTTCACAGCTCAGATGGTTGAGTGACGAGCAATTCCGTTACAATATTCTCTTTGTGAATTCAACCGTAGATTCAACAACCCATCATTGATGTTCACGGTAAAAATATCCAAATTTGGAGCCTAGTGAGGCTTATGCTACCGCAGATCTGGAGCACTGATTGGAAATACTCAGTTTTATGGAAGACAGGACTTTACTTGAGGAAGAACAATCAAGTTTTCCTGTAATTCATTATGTAGATGTAAAATTTACTGTAATAGTTGAATGATACCATCAACTCTGCTCGATAGGCATAACATGAGATTATGAATAGCACATTGAAGCTAATTTTTCGTTCGATTACTATAGGTATCAAACATTATGCCAATAGATCCTAATTTCAAAAAGACTGTTGCGAAGCAAATTTACGGTTTTCAATCAATTTTTCAAGAATGAGCATAGCAAGACTCAATTACGGAAGGATATTCGCTATTTTCTTGAGAATATGGATTTGATAAACAAAATGGTTAGTTTTTCTTCGTAGTTTAAATGGTAAGAACCTTTTTTTCTCTATAACAATTTATCTTGCTACTTTGTATTTTTTTATCCCATCACATCATGAGTTTCTCCTCTTTTTGTCTTTATTTGTTTATATACTTATGTTTTCCATGTGAAGAGAAATGTTAAGATGATATAGGAACGTCGAAATGAAAGTGTAGAAGCGATGTGGTGATTAAATGATGGAAAGAAAAAAAACGAGAACTTCACTATATTTTGACTTTTCAGTTTCCTCCGAAAAGAGCTAAACTGTTCAATCGAGCACTGTTGAAGCTGACGACTCACCCAAACGAGTGCACATACATGGATAAGTTCGGATTCCCATCATACAGGTATGGGCAGTTTGAACTAACTACTGCCATCTTTCTTAGCAACAGCGCGCGAAGTTTTTTTTTATTCCCCGAAAATGTGGCGTTCAACTCATTGGGTAGCACTGTTAGGCGCTCGGTTATACTCTTCTTTTGCCTTTTAAGGCAATTATAACATGACAAATCACAGAAAAATGCTGGCCTTTACAAAATGGAACTTTATGCCTGTTTCATAAATGGTTTGTTTTATGCGGACGACGACTTCCAAGTATTACGCTATCGAAAGATTAGTAATTGTCCAAAGAAAGAGCCCTGTCCGGTGAGAAATATGTGGGTCTGAAGCCAACAAATGTCCTTCAGCAACGTCAAAAGTCTTCTCTTCTTTCGGAAACCGGCGATGTGAGCTTTGGCTGGAGTCTCAGCTTCCGAATGGTTACTGACACTCCTGTGAAAAGCTCCTCTCCAGCGAATGGCAGCAGTTTTTCACATGCCCCCTTAAAACCGAGTAGTACCGTCTAAGCAAAAACACTCACCGCTTAGATGTTTTAGGTCTTTCAATTAATCATTGAAGATCTGCCACTTGGAGTCTGTGCTAATGTAAGACTGTGCCTGGCTCAAGTCGGGAATATTACCCTGAGATATGGTGCTAGGTCACGCGTTATTAAGAGCTTTCCTCCTTGCGGTTCATTTTTGTTCCTTTGCTATGTATCCAAAAGGCTTCCAAAGTTTTACGCGTAGACGTTTTCGATTCCTGTGCGAGGACCGTGAATTTAACGTCAAAATCTGCTCCTTTATGCTTCTGTTCCTTATGCGTGCCTAATGGGGTTTTTGGGTCGGAGTTACGTTTCCCAGCTAGGTGCTCCTTCACGCGGATGCAGAGTGGTCTACCCGTTTCGCCTATATATTCATCTCCGCATGCCTCGCATGAGATCAGGTAAATTGTACCCGACCTCATGCAGTCGCCGTCTCTGCCGTTGGGGCAAACTTTGCATTCGTTGGTTTCGCAGAGACGATCATACAGTCGGTTGCGGACTAATTGGCGTTTTAGTGTTTTTGGTGGCATCTCGACTACTGCTACCGAATCATCTAAATCTGCTCTTTTTAAGCAGCGTTTAATTGCCGCACTCACTTCGCTAGAAATAAAAGGCAGGATGAATGGAACCTTATCCTCGCTAGACCTTCCGTATGGGGACGCCGAATTTCCTCTAAATTCAACCCGAGAAGCTTCTATCGTGTTGTAGCCATTACAGGTGGTTTATTTTCGCGCCAAGCTCAGGGATTCCACCTTGTGTTCTTTTCCTGTGCACACATTAGCAGCTGTTCAAACTTGTTTTTTATAAGTGCGCATTTTGTGTGCGAGGGATGAGCAGATACGTAGTGAACCAGGATGTTTTTGTTGCTTGGTTTACGATACACTATTGTGTTGTAGGAGTTTTTAGAGAGGTTAACTTGAACGTTTGAAAATGGAAGCCAATTTGCCTTAGGTTTCTCACGGGTGAACGTTATGTACTCTGACTGGCTATTTAACAACTCAAAACATTTGCCCTTCGCCTCTTGCGTTGAGCAGACGACAAAACAATCATCTGTATACCTACAGTAGAGTAACGGCCGGACATCGAATATTGGTGCCTCTACTTTAGACATAAAAGCGATAGCAAGGGTCGGAGCTAGTCGTTGACCCATTGCCAGCCCTCTGATCTGCGCAAAATAATTCCTAGACCATCTAAAGAATGAGCGGCTTAGGCACTCTTCTAAGAGAGCCATGATCTGGCGAATGGAGAAGCCGTACATGTTCGTAGTTTGTTCGTGCTCCGTTGGAAGCTCGCGTTTGGCTTGCATTGCGGACTCATTCGACACGTTTGTATAAGGAGCGGTTACGTCGAACGATTCCATTACGTACGCGTTGTTGAGAGACGCGTTATGCAGAGATCATTTGAAATCCTTCCTCACGGTTTGAAATCCTTTTTTGCACAAAATCGATTTGCACGAAATTTCTGTTTAAACCACGAACATCATCATGGCAAATTGCTCGAGACAGATGTGGCAAGGAGTAGTGAACAAGGCGGTTCGCATATTGGCATCGGGTCCATTGGGGTCGCACTTCTTCTCGGCAGTTGCGGTCGTCAACTAAATTGTGAACTCTTGTATTGGAATATATTGGGCAATTATTTGGTGTTTGTTTACATTAGTGGTATAAAACCAACTACTGGATTACAAGTGAATAGATTCATGTAAAAAGAGTATAGCTATGTTTATAAAGTGGTGTACAGCATGTTTTATTTTTTTTACCGGTTTGAAATCCGGTCTAAGAAAATGTCTAGAAAATAAATCTCTGCGCTTGTAATTGAAAAAGCAGTCGCATATAGAGGAACATTTTTTTAACGATCTAGGATGACACATTCGCTCGCTCACTGAGAGTAGGGGATCCTTTTGAAAGCACCTAGACTCTTCTCTTAGTGACGTATGTTGATGAACTTTGAACCTTTGATCTAGATGACGCTACAGCAAAAATGTTGGATAAACAAGCCGTGTTCTTAACGCCAATAAGATAAGCTTTTTAGAGCGAGATAATGATTGGAGAAAATTCACTTTATGGTGTCCTTCGAAATTCGGTTTTTTTTATTTAGGGCATTCTTTCCTTATTAGGTTAGGAGGAACTTTGCGCGGACGCGAATAATTATTGCATGAATTTTAGAACAATCAATATCGATCAATCGAAGCTTTGTTTTTACCGCGGATATGGTCTCTTTCACTGCGGTGGCATTTAGTACAGTTCCATGGAGACACCTTCAGTCCTACGTTGAAAGCTAGGCTGTCGTGAAATAGCCACATTTCACCTTTAGCGGGCATTTTGCTCGGATATGCTTTGTGGATGGCTTTTCAACAGAGTATTAGGACTTTGTCGATAATTGATGAAACGTTAATTCTGATAATGGGATTGGTTTTTGAAAATACCTTCATAGAGCTAAATAATGCTACATATCGCTTTCAGAAATATATGCATCAAAAGTATTACGATCGTATATGGGAAACTGTACTTTTTCATAATGTCAAGAAGAATCTAGAAATTTTCTCGAAACGGAGGAAAAAGTTCGAAATAAATGACGAAAATTGCACGTCGATCAAATAAAACTGCACGCAACGATTTCAGCTGCCCCTTCGAAATGGTGCGACCTTCGATATTTATTCAGAGATTTTTTCTATCTCAATGAAATTTCTAGTTTTCGCAGAACAGACTCTGTCCTATCATTTTGTGGATCCTGGCTTCATTGATATTTTATTTGCCATATACACATGATACGAAATTTAAGCATAAACGAAATTGGTCATATCCATACCGTAATTCCTCAATAGTTCAGCTTGAGCACATTCGCTGCTATCCTGAAAAACAGTTTTTTTGAAAGCACAAAGCCTCTTCTCTTGGCTACATCTCTTGATGATGTTCGACCTTTCACTTTCAATAACGCGGAACCAATAATGTTGAATAACTGTTCATATTCTTTAAGACAAATACCAATTAATGTAGCGGGATGTGCAAAACTTTTGCGTCAGATAGAACTCGAACCCACATCTCACCCTATCCGGAGTCGCGCGCTCTAACTCGTTGCACTACTGACGCCCATTTTGCACACCACTCCTTCTACGCTACAACACTTCTATCTGTCATCAGCCAACTCTCAGCAGTATGACACGCAATGTTGTCTACACAACCGCCAACGGCCTGACCAGGTAGTCGCTATCGACATTGAACCCAATCACGCTGGCACATATTGGGTATTGGATGATCAAACAGAATCATTTCTATTCAACCGCGTTTAGCATGGTATGATGTTATAAATATACCGATTGATGCAGAGTGATGTGCAAAACTTTGCGGCAGATGGAACTCGAACCCCAAGATAGGGTGAAATGTGAGTACGAGTGCCAGCTGACGCAAGCCAAATAATGATTGGAAAAAAATCCCACTTCATGGTGAGTTTCATTTTGTTATTTCATCTAGTGGTTTTCCTTTTTTTCCTCCCATGAAAAGAAGAGCCTTGAACAGAGGTGATTACCTGAACATGAATTTTGGAAAATAACGAAATCTGTCAAACGAAGCTTCGTCTTTGCTGTGATATTGTTTCTTTTATTATGATCGTGTTGACTGCAATTCCATGGGCTTTCCCTAGTTCCATATTGAGAACTTGGGTTTCGTGAATTGTGAGTTGTGAAGAATGGTTTTGGTTATCGTGACAAACTCGAGTAGCCTCTCAGAGACTACGTCTCACCTTCGACGTGCATTTTGACCGGCTATGCATTGTAAATTGCTTTTCACCATAATATAAGTACCTTATTAATATCTTGAGAAGTGTTCATTTTGATATCAGGTTTTATTTTTGAGGAGATCTTCAAGGAGCTAAATTATGTTAGGTTTCGCCCTACAGAAATATGCGTCACTAAAAGCATTATGATCGTGCATAAGAAAGTGTGCTGTATTACACTGTCTAAAAGATTCCGAAAATCTTTTTGAAACGGAGGGGAAGGTCTGAGATAAATGACGAAAATTTCGCGTCTCTGTACGCAGCGATTTCAACTATCACATCAAAAGGGCGCGATCTTCGTTATTTAACTAGAAACTTTCTTTCTTTTTGAGACAGTTTCCAGCTCTCCCGCATTGAAAACGTAAGATATACTTTGTCCTTTTAATCTTCAAACACTAGTTTTCATTTACACTCTATATTGCCACATAGAAGTATGAACTTTGAGCAAGAGGCTCACCACTTCGACTATGAAACGTGTTTTTCTTTCCGCCCTTGTAGCACTCTCGAGGCCTTTCCAAGAATCAAATTCAGTTTCGGAAATTCCAAAATTTATGATATCAAACGACAACCAAAACTCCGACAAAGAGTCATCGACAAATTCTGGTCGTGTAAAAATGTGTGAATTTCATTGTTGCTGCTACAGCGTACTAAGACCTTTACAGAAATCAAGTACATCATCACTAGTTTAATGTTTTCTAATTGTGGAATAACTTTCAAAATGCTTACAGAAAATATAGCGCACCGAGAAATTCAACAATGCAGGTCCACATTCAAATGAATGCACGTCGTCTGTAATTGGTTAACACAGTAACCCCTGATCCACTGTATCACTAATCACTGCACCTCCCCACTCTCTATATTCTTAATAAACAACAAAAGTACGTCGCAAACATTCCAGTACTAATTTATGAGCACTGCTAACCAACACGACGACACTACGAAACGATTGCATGCTCCCATTCTCAAAGCAGACACGAGACCTGACTTTCGGTAGACCTTGCTTAAAAAATCACGGAGCGTCGCTTTGCGCATCGGATCATCAACCGCCTAGATCGTTGCTACGTCAGTGTGACGTAACTTGAATTACACTAAACCAGAATAACAAAAAAAATTGAACAATTATCTAAGTCGAAGCGTTGCTTCACTCTACACTGATAGCACCAGTCTCTGCGAACTTGAAGTCCCATACGATTAAGCGAACACCCTAAAGATACTTTACTCAACCACAAGGCCTAAGAGGAGTCAAGCACTTTCGATATCTTACGACAAACCTTATATCACTTTCCAACTCAAGTACCAACACTGTTTCACTGTGCGACTTCACCATATGTCAATTAAATACTATTTATCATCAATATATTTCACAACGCATAAATTGATAGAACTCTCTGTACAACAACAAATCAACAACAAAGCTGAAGTCAATTAAGTAACACCTTCTACTCCTCGTCGTCATCGACTGAAAAAAATACCCGAGATGACTGGAATGTAAACGACAGCAACTTGAATTCCTGAAACATTACTATAATTTTACTTTTCAAGCTCATTATCTTCACTTCACTTTATGGAACGCTTTTCATGAATGTAACACAGCAAACTTTTGATGGATATGATAGATCGAAAATAACCATAAACAGCTATCTATAAGCGAACTAATCATATTTACACAGAGTGAACACAAGCCGTCCACATGGTGATATTCAAAATACGAACCCGTTCATAAGCCTGTAACCGAGTTGCTCTGAGGTTTGCACTCCGAGGATCCTTCGAAGTCTTCATCTCCTCATTCAACACTTCCTTATCGGCAGCACACTTCCTAAAAATTCGTTTTCTTAGTGAAATCAAAAGTGTGTGCTTAGGCTCGTCGCCCGCTTAACACAAGCCAGTTATGAAACAGATATAAAGCTCCGATTTGTGAAGGCCTGCATTTGTCTGTGGTTTGTTACGTTGTAAATACCTTAGACTTTTGAAAGACGAGTCTAGCCGAAAAAATAATCCAACCTTCACCATATGAGGCTCTTGGCTAAAAACTCAACAATAAGGAAATTTGTTCAAAGAAGGTGGTCACTCAAGTTCTGTCGAACATCATATAATATGTTCATTGGTCTGTGATATCACATAAGCATAAGCTTGATTTACATTTTGACTCGGTCCGAACAACCAGTAGGATAGCGCATTGGATAGTGATGATCTACATCAGGAAACATGGCTTCGCCTTCTCCCTCCACCCCTTCCTACAAGTCCGTATGAGGACGCGTTAGCTCAATCACCTCCAAGATTATAAAGAGTACGGCCTCATTCAGCATTCTACGACATTCACAGAGATGACAAGATCTTCAGACAGTAGCCGAAACAACACGCAAAAGATTGTTACACCTTTGTCGTGGATTAAAACGGATAGATAAATCGAAAATAGAAATTACTGGGATACTTACAGTAATTGTGCTAACGGATCATGTAAAAAAAAGGATAAAACCAGTCCCCTCGAAAACCTATTATGAGCTCTCCAAACATCGGGCTACATCAAAACTTACTTGACTGCTCTATAAAACGTGGAGAGCAAAAGGGCTTATATACACCATTTCTAAAAATAGATCCAATTATCTTCGACAAAAACATCTTATCAAGACTGCATAGCCCTTTCATGAATAATTCCCTTATCTGGCGCGTAATCATATGACGTACTTTGAGCCATCTGGTCACGATTTTCCCAAAATCCTCGTCAAAAAAGTGGTATGACTGTCACTAGGGCAATTTGTAGAGCTCGATACACGTGTTTTGGTTTTAACAGCCTCGTCAGGCGGGCAGCACACTTCGTCTTTAACCAGTGCTCTCGCGGAGCCCAACCCACATATAGAGAAGGAGCAGACGTACGATTCACACGTTCCAACGCATGGCTCAAAAAATGAATATTAGGCATATTGAAGGCTGAGTATGGTCCTGAGAAAACACTCGAACGAAAGGTATGATATATCTAACGATGCCAGCCAAGAGCGATGGAGTGTAAAACACTGCCCCATTCAGTGGATTCACTTCATGGAATGTTTAAGTCGTACGTCGGCGCTGTCGGATTGTCTAGAGACGAAGGGTACCGCCCGACTAACGAGGCTGTCAAGACCAAAACGCGTGTAGCGGGCTCTATAAGTTGCCCTATAAAAGACTACATGCATGGCCTGAAAAATGATCATCAGGCATATATTAACAATGTGTGTTGTTCTATGTTTAATGTCTAATTATGTAAGAAAATATCCTAACAAGACCGTATGGCCTTTCTGAAGTACAACACTTCTACATATATTGCGCCCTAATGAGAGGTCCTCTCAGCCATCTGATCACAGTTTTCTAATATCCTCGTCAAAGAAACAATATAACTGCCATTCACCAATTTGTCCAACCAAATCCAACGAGCTCCATTGATCGGCGGACATACTTAACAATGAAAAACCCTCTCAAGAATCTGTACAGAAATTACAGTGCTAGCGAAAGGCCAACCATACGGTCAAAAAAAAAATCAAAAAATAAATCAAAGAAGGGAAATGGAACAACGAGAATTGCCTTGCTGAGCTCATTAAGATAGTTCGCTATACTGATGAAAAGTCATGTCGGAAGAGAGCAAGAACGACAGAATAAAAATAAGATCAAATGTGGATGTCACTCAATCAAGAAAGGAAACTTGAAAACGTCACCATAAATAACAAGAAGAATAAAATGAAAAATAAAGCTTTCAACAGTCAATCAAACCCTGAGCACACGTGCCCCATAAACAGCGTAAGTCATGCTAAGGTCGATGATCATGAGTCAAAAAAACCACCGAAAAATGTGGGCGCAAAGAATTTGTAATAAAACATTATTTTTCGAACAATCCCAATAAATGAGAATGACTCACTTATTTACAGATCGGAACCAGTTCAAAGCTGTGAATTGTGGCCAAAGCTTCAGTATAGTGAGAATGTAGGCTAAGCCTGAATAATGGCGTGCTGCTTAAATCTGACGAACAATGCTACTTTCTTTACTTAATGTAAAATTTATTAGAATAGCCGACAAAACAAAAATGATGGGGGGGAGGGGAGTGGGGGACAGGAAAAATTAGTTGATGAGACACTCAAACACAATGTGAAGGGTATGAGATGGTGGGAGAAACACGATTTTGACTCTTAATAAATTGAAGATAAAGAATAAAGCTCTCGGAGTTGATCAATTTTTTACTAATGGGCCGCACTTTTGCCTTCATCTAATATCGCTTGTGGTAACTGAATGCCTATCTGGCTTTCACAATGACGCGCGGAGGTCTATCGATGTATGAAATGAGTGGTGCTATCCTCTCAGAAGAGTCTGGTACTGATTCACCGAGGTCGGAAAAATAGAAGGCTTATGAGCCCTGAGCGCATGATCACAGCATCGGCTGATCGACGACGTGTGTCACAAGGAACCTCTAACCACTGCGTCACACGAATTCTTGAACAAAAGATGAAACATGGAAAGTAGACAAAAACGATAACATGCCCATGGTGAACCCGTCGTCAGTGAAGGTGAGTTCTTTATCGTGCTGAGTTCGCTTCTTCAGTCGGTCTCTGCACATCAACATATGTTCAACGTAGTTCACTGTCAATGCTGGTACGGCCACGTAGAAATCGAGCAGATGACCAAATCTGGATTCGTCCAGAAAAGCACTACGGAATACCTCAACCAACATCTGAAAGAGGTCAGATTGGAGTGAAGGAAAGCAGGAAGCTGTGGCGCACGGAAAAAGTATCTCTCACTTTGATAAAACTCCTAGTTTTACTAGCGTGCTCGCGCAATTCCCTCAAAAGCTCCATGGTGATTCGAATCGGTGAATCGTCTATAAATATAGTATCAAGATCACCAACAAATCAAAGGGTACTTAATCTAAACAGACCATTGGGATCTGGAGGACCGATATCCTCGACGACGGTATCGTAAGCTTTCATTTGACTAGCGACAGCTGCTGCTGCTGATGACATGGAGCGCACGAAACCCAAAGCGTTCCCCATCTACGAGTAAAACATAGTTTTCTGTAGTATTGTGAAAAAAATGACATCCATTGCAGCCACTTTTGAGGCCATTTGGGTACCAAATCCATAGATTTCCAAGCACCAATAAATGCTCTGCATCTCGGCTTACTGTAGCTTACTGTAAAAGGTATGCGCCTAATAAAAATCTGCTCACGCCACTTATATGACTATTTTTATGACATCTACGACTAGGGTCTTTACAGTACTCTACGAGAAATTTGAATTTATTAGCAGCATACAATCAATAAAAACTAATCATAAAAATATACAAACCGCCTCAAAAAAGGAATTATATATGTACAATTGCGGCGCAGAATATAAATCCTGTGCAGTGTGCAGTAGCAACTTTTCACAATAACTAGTTGTTATTTTTGTCCATTAAGAAGCACTAACATTGTTTTTACAAACAAAGGCCTCACTGAAGTCTCATAAGCGATAGTCTATCTTGAAAGACACAAACTCCCTTTAGTGACAAAAAAGTCTTTTTTTTTTCATTGGAAAACTACAACACTGTGAATCGGCCGCGCCGTGTGCCAGCTGAAAAAACCAGCGTGGTACCCAAAAAATTGAACGGCATTATTTGAAAGGCATAGAAGAGACCTCATATGATTCGAAAGAAGAAAAATACTTCAATATACCCATACCTGCGTGATGAGAATCCGAAACTTATCCATGTATGTGCACTCGTTTTGCTGAGTCGTCAGCTGCGACAGTGCTCGATTAAACAGTTCTGCTCTTTTCGGAGGAAACTGAAATGTCAAGATATGATCATGTCCCTGTTTTCTTTTCTTTTTATGATTTTTTCTCAAATAGTTTCCATATATTCACTTCAAAACGTTTTATATCATTTTAACATTTCTTTCCACGTGAAAAACTTAAGAAACGTACAAAAGACGGTTAAATGAAGAGAAAAGTCGCACATACAATGAAAATATAAATTACAAAGTAATAAAACAAATTGTATCAGTAAAAAAGTTTTTATGCAGCTTTGAAATTATGCAGAAAAAACTAACCATTTTGTTTAAAGAATCCATATTCTCACGAAAATAGCGAATATCCTTCTGTAATTGAGCATGAATATGCTCATCTTTGAGAAATTGATTGAACACCGTAAATTTGCTTCGCAGCAGCTGGAAAGATTGAAGCCATTGATGCAACACTCGATACTTATACAAGTCTTACAAAATTTACCTTTACTGCGCTAGTGGGAGAACAAGTCAATAGTGTAACATTACAACCTTTTGGGGGCCTCCATCGCTAGGAAGCGGCGTGGCGCTGGTAGTTTGCGAATGCAGATGCTTTTTTTCCCTTTCTCCGAGACGCAGTGCCACCATTACAGTAGCTGGGTGAGACGCGGCGTCGCGCGGCGTGCTACGTTTCGTAGCACGTGGTCTCCAAAGAGTTGCATTTTTTGACCGTTTTTAGCACAACCTTGTAAGGAACGCTGCGAAAAGCCTCAGAAATGCTGCATTCATATTGTAATTTTCATATTCCAAATAGATGAGCTTGATTTTCAATTACGACTTCATTGAGGTGATGCAAAAGTAATTACGGTTTGGCACTGGTGAAAATGGCGTTTCGTAACTTAAATATTGAAAAACCGGAATCTGAAACCACGTTACTTTTGCATCAACCCAGTACATAGATAAGGACGCTGAGGGATATGCAAACTTTCTCTCCTGTACAAGAATTAAACCTGCGTTCAATTCATATTGGAAGTGCGTGCTACCCACTTCACCAAAAGATCATCACTCTCACACCACTTTTCAGTATCGAACATAAAGTAAATTCACTAATATGACATTTTTCCCCTCCAATTGTTACTTTAAATTCTCATCTAATCCCTACTGAGTAAAGTAGATAATTTCTACTTTAACAAAAAATCTTACATAAACATGATTGATTTCAAATAGAAAACTTGATCACTCTTCCCTAAAAAAGTCCACTCTAATATCAAATTAACTGATTCTGATCAGTAGTAAATTACCTCAGATATGAGGTAGCCTAAACCTCACTAAGTTCGAAATTTGAAATATTTTTGATCGGAAACATCAACTGGTAGGTGGTAAAAGAAACTGATACCTGATAAGTGAGATTTACACCAGTGTTCAGAACACCTAAGCCATGTGTCCGCATCGAGTCAGCCATATGATCAGCTGTCAGCACCCGAAGAGTCCGGTTAGGAGATGTCTTTTCGATGAAAAAACTAGATAATTGTATAGATACCGTATGAAGAAAACGCTCAATCAAATATAATCATCAAAAGCTTCCAACAATCCTTCTGTAAGAAGAAATATGTACTTTCACGATGAACATCATCACGACTCACTTACTTCAAAGAAAAGAAACTATTATCGAAGTTTCTAAGACCACGAGAACCTTCCTTTTTTCTAACCAAAAGAACATACTTCTTCGTAATGCAGTAGAAACAGATATAAGCACATAAAGAAAATAAAGGATGTCAAAACGACTGAAAATCAAAAGACTATGCGGATAAAGTCCTTATTTGTCCAATCACGAAAGATCTCACCTCTTGGTGGAGACAGTAGTTAAAATCGGCAACGAATTGCTTCAATGAGCGCATGACTTGCACCACATCCATGCTCATACCTGTCGAATAGTTCGGTAATGCTCCGTCAATGATGTCAAGCCCATACCTTAAACTCGTTCTTTTCCTTGTTTTATCGTACCATTATTATATCCAGGACGTCTTGAGTAGCTATTCAACCTCCAAAAATCTACGCTCCAACAAAGCTCAGACAGTACGCCTAGCGAGAAACAGAATTCTTTTTATCTGACCGCTTAGCGGCAGTATGATGTTATAGTTATACCTAATGATACTGAATGATGTGCAAAACAGTGTCGTCAGTTGGTACTCGAATCCGCATCTAAGGGCAAGTGCTCAACCAAATGCATTACTGACGCCCGTTTTGCTATCACTCCTTCTACACTAAACGCATCAATCTGTCAGCAACCACCCGTCAGCGGTTTGGCCTGGTAGTCGATATCGACACTGACCCCAGACGGTGATAGATATTGGATATATGTAGATCAAACAGGATTTTTTGAAATTTAGTATTGATGCGCTGTAACGTAGAAAGAGTGGTGGCAAAACAGCCGTCGGTGGTGCAGTTGGTCGAGCACGCGCCTTTGGAAGGGTGAAATGTGGGTTGGACTCGCTCCTGACGTCCAAGTTTTGCTCATCACTCAACGTCACTGGGTATATCCAGAAGCATGTAGTTTAGGTTTGGTAAGGCCACCCATTACGTATTCGAAGACTTTTGCGACGAGATAAAGATAAATGCAAGGAAAGCTATATGATTATAAAAAGTGCTAGAATGCACAGAGTATGTGTACTGACTTGTCATGTAAGCATTAGACTGGAAAGAAAGCTCTGAGGCACTTGTAAATGTTAAAAATTTTTACGTGAGTTCCAAACAAAGACAATAACAACGATATCTGAAATAAAGGCTATCGTTTTTTTTCGATTTTCTGTCATCGGTCCGCCAAGTTTCGAATCCGGATCTGTTTCCAGAATCGGTTATAAGTGGATTGTTGAGCAAATCGAGACAAATTTCGGCTCTTTTGGCGGCTTGTGATTCAGTGAGTCCGTTTGCATCTTTCCATGGCTTCTTGTGGACAAAGTTGGACTGGTCGAGATGAGTTAGCAAAGTTGTATAAGAAACATTTAGTTCGGCTGCCAATTCGCGAGCACTTGACGGCGGTTCATCTTTCAAAGCAGCAATCAAATTTTCGTTGTTCACCTCTGTTGGACGTCCTGAATGAGACTTGTCTTCGGGGTCAAGATCTCCGGCACTGAAGCGTTGAAACCAGCGTCTACCAATAGAATTGCTTCTTGCACCTTCCCCTTCAACTTCGTTGATTTCGTCGACTGCAGCTGGCTGTGAAAGTCTCCAATAATGACGCGATAAAATACGAACTTTGATTGTGTCATTGGACATGGCGGAGGCTTGTAACTAAGTGGAGAAAAGACGAATAATATCTAGACCATCAGTGAGGAAATTCCACATAAGAATTTGCAGTATACCCATGATATGCATGGGAATTATCTCATGATTATTCAAATGCCCCAGAACTTTCTTTACAACCGTAGTAAAAAGACAAATAGCAATATTGCTATAGCCGCAGGGTTTGCGGCAGGCATGAGGCGCGCGAGAATACGCCTAAACGTACGTATACCAATATAGATGCCTTTATCAACCCCCTGAAAGGCTTGATACATTCAGCCTACATTGAATAACGCTGTATCAATTTCACCAAGTATTTGAATGGCTCATGCTGATGGTTTGACACATGCCGATAGTTATTCAACAACCAGACTAGCTGAGACCTTCAAAACTTGACAAACTTAATAGAGTTCACAGTTCCTTACTGATTATCCAAAATACGAGCTCGATATAAAACAAGCTCGTGTCATGGCACTCGAAGAAAAAACTGAACTTTTGAAGAATATCGAGATTATGAGATAATTGGTCTTGGAAAACTTATGGAAATCTATGTCATATCTAATGCATGGAGATATTCTACAAGTCATCAACCCAACTCAACGACTTAAGTTTCAAAACGGTTTTGAATGAAAATCCTCGAAACAGTGAAGACGAAATATGATATTATAAATTTTTGGTGCATGCATAAGTGACGTAAACATCTATGATGTACAGGGAAACGTTCTGAACAAAATCACGTCTGTCAACTCTCTTCTCCTCCAAAATATGATTCCTAACAAAAAAAAAAAAAAGATTTTCTATTGGTTGCAGAAAATCAGAGCTTCACTCTGGTAAAATGAGAGCAGCCGTGATTCTTACGAAAACCTGCATATTTTATTCTTTAATACATTGATAAACGGAAATTAATATAAGATGAGTTATCCGAGAATGCTGAGTAGTATACGAACCCTACCTTAGGCGGGAGTTAAACCCTAGTGTCACCCACGCAGTGGGTGCGTGAGACCATTACTTCATCGAGGCCACCGCACTGCTACCACTCTTTGCTAGATATATGGTACTAAAATTTTCAGCAAACAATGTTAAGTTTGGTTAGGTGGGCATATTTCGCCATTAGACTCAATTATATTACGTCGATGTGCCTGCTAATTATTTTTTGAGGCATGAAAGTGTTCTGCCCCATCTAGTAAATTCTTTCACTTAATAGCACGAGTAGATAGTACTTCTGTGCCTTCTCTGTGTAAGGGGTCGGTTCCCCAAGAGAATTGGCTAAAACGAAAGGCACTGCCTGAGTGACGAGGCTGCCAAGGGCGATACACGTGTGTTTGGGCTGTATACGTGCACATAACAGAGCATAGTTCAAAAATAATTATCAGGCGTTATTGAAATTTGAGCGTGGTCTTTAGAAAACAGTCGGAACGAACGGTAAGTTAAGTCGACCTAAACATGAGATGTTTGTCGGTTTTGGACATATTATGCATTGTAATCAGTACACATTCTCCATCATGTGTCAAGTGAATACTAAAAATGTATTATAATATGATAAAACCAACATTCTACAAATGGAAATAGGTGGAGACGATGACGACTTACCGTTGTTCAGCCAACATCGACATTTTCGCGTACGCATGACGATCATGAAGGCTGAGTGCCGTGAGCTCGTAGAAACATCTTTTGAAGATAGGATGAGACAAATTCTATAAATTGAAAACTTTTTTCGAAAACAAAGGGACCTAACGTGAAATATTCAGTGAGACGCCTGTCAGATTGTTTCTGCATCCTGCACTCGTCTGAGTGGAGATATTGTTTACAAATACGATCAGCAAAGAAAAAGAACGGAACGAAGGAAATACCACTCACCACGAGTACTCAGAACCACACCGTGAAGTCGAATGTCTGGATTACATAGCATTCTCTTGTAGAAATCAAGCACCTCTTGAGAAGGCTTGCCTCTGCAAACAGTCGGCTTTAAACAATGAATGCTATAATGCCTTTCTTTTCAACTGCTTTTTGAGACCTCGCTTACATTACGTATTCTGATAACATATTTTAAGTCTTTCATGAGGCCTGTTATGGCGCTTACTTAGTGCTAGACTCTCGTGTTTCGGCCCTTCAGCTTCATCAGTAGCACAGTGCCTTTCGTTTGAACCAATCTCTTGTAGGGAAAACCCCTGCATATTAAGGAATCGAAGAAGATCAACTTACACTGCACGCGTACTTATCATATTGAACATATTATTTTAGATAAGTATCTAAAAAAGTTGGAAATAAAGATATTACAATATACGTAACGGGTGATTTTATCATCTCGATCATGCAGTGTAGGTTGTTCGTCGGTTGACCTATATGTAGGGGGATTCCCCTACAACGGACTGGCGGGAACGAAACACACCGTGCTACCGAAGAGGATGAAAAGCCGGAGCACATGTCTAGCACCATCTAAGTGCCATATCATATCTTAAAAACGCTTTAAAGATGTTATCAGATTACCACGTGTCACCTGTCGTCTCGCTGATCGTCGAGTGACACGACCGGGCACCAGTAACACTTCCATTTTTCCCTATCGCGTGCAAGAGTAGCCCTGTGGGTCCTCCTCGCTCTAGGGATTCGCTGAGCATGATAACTCCCTTCTAGTCTTTTCGTAAAAAATCTGACCATCGGATCGGTGGTCTTCAGCAGACCACTTGATATCCCGAGAAATCCAGTCGGTAACAGCTCTCGTCCATCGGTTGTCATTCACGTGTCCACCCAACCTTGTTTCCCATATCCTGGCGAATAGAACAGCGTCTTTGATCATCGCTGACGTAGGTCGGAACCTCAGATCCTATCTCTCATTTGCGAAAGACGGGATACTCCCATCATCGACCTTTCGACTGAGCATTCAATAACGCTAAGTGATCTTCCATCCTGCTTACATAACGACCAGATCTCTGATGCATACGTCAGGGCAGGGATAATCGTCGAGTCGAAAAGGTGGGCACAAAGGCGGATGTTCTTAGTCCTCTTCACTACATCTTCGATGCTCTTAAACGTTCCCCAAGCCGCTCGTTTCCTCCTGCTCAACTCTGGAACTAGGTCGTTCATCATGTTGATTTTACGACCTAAGTAGTCGTAACTGGGGCATTCGAAACCCATGCATTCCTCATGAACATCGTTTTTGTCAGAATTGTTGAGTGCCAATCTTTCCACAGGCCTGGCGAAATCGCTCAACATTTGTTGTGCTTGGCTGATGCTTGGGTTGTGAGGACGATATCATCAGCAAAGCGAAGATGGTTCAATTGTCGGCCGTCAATATTCACTCCCATATCGTCCCATTCTAATGTTCGCATAACGTTTTGGAGAGTGCCAGTGAATAATTTTGGCAAAATTGTATCGCCTTGTCGAACCCCTCTTATTACGGCAGTGGTAATATTGTTGTAGAATGGCGATAATTTGGTCGTGAAATCTTTATAAAGCTCACGAAGGATCATTTTTACCGATTAGGGACGCCCTGGTTATCCAGGGCCTTTATGACCTGCCTTTGTTTCCACTGAATAAAAGTCTTTTTTTCAAATCGATGGAAGTGAGACAAAGTAGTTGTTTGTACTCTCGTGAAACTTCTAACAGGTAGCGAGTGAAGAGCCAAGCAAAGTTGTTGATGAGAACTGGCGGTAGGTTATCCAGGTGTTCTGGACCGCGTTGTCCGGAGCGGGTGTTGTACTGTTTCCCGCCGACGATACAGCATGTCGGACTTCAGAAAGGAGAAACGGCAGATTCATCGTCTTTTGGTTTTTATGACGATAAGAGAGCGTGACCAGCGAAGGGATGCGACAGTACTGTAAGATGATTTTTCTCCACTGCCTTCTGGAAGTCGTAAGTGTACCGTCAAGGCATCGGAGTGCAATCACCTCGGTCTTATTATTGGCCAAGCTTCGCTGGCTTTGCAAATGCTCTTTCCAGTTTTCGCAGCTTCTGCCATAACTTCTGCTGGTCTCTCTTTAAGGTCTTCGTTTATCGCTTCACTGTAGCGTTTCGCAAGTTCTAACGTGAGGGTTCGGTTGCCTGTAGCTCGTGCGATTCCATGTTGGCGTATCAGCTCGAATGTCTGCGGGGATAAGCGTTTCTTTGTTACTTTAGAACTCTCGGCCATTCATAGCGTTAACGTGAAGATTTTCTAAGAGGCGGTCGTTTCTTCATTGATGTAGTAGACCACGGTATTTTCCTAAGAGCCGACTAAAGATTTGAATACATCTCAATTTATGGTAGTTCTGGGACGTCCCTGTTTGAATTTAGTGACTAACTCTCCTTAACCAAAAACGGGACGTTGCGCGAGGGACGAGATGGTCTGATCCCGTGTATCAGATTATAGAACTCTACAATGGCTCGAAAAACTCACGTTCACCTAACTTTAACATGCATATTGAAAAATATTTAATGAAGTGTCCTTTTTAGATAAAAACTTATGCGAGATTTGTTATACTCCTTCAAAATCGTTGGCTAACACTTCGCCGACTTCGCTTTCCTCAAGGTAGAGATGACTTACTATGTTACGCCTTCTTGAGTCACTTGATTATTCGACAAGAGATATTTATTCAATAGGATATAGGTTTTTTGAGGGATAATCATGGTTTATCTCCCGCTCAGGTACAAAGCTCGCATATGAATCAATATAACTGGGTACATAATTATAACATCATGCCTCTGTTGGAAAAAAGGCTACTATATGAAGATTTCTTGTTGACTAGCCGAATAAAAATAGGGCTTGGTACAATACGCCGTCCAGGCTCTGACGCGAAATTGCCAAAGGGTTAGCCATCGATCTTGAAGGGACAAATACCAATCTTGTGCAAGTTTCAGCTACAGAAAAGTATAGCTTGCAATTTCTAATAGGAATAGCGATTATCCGAAGTATACCTTTCATCATCAATCAGGTCCTGATGTGACAACACTCTCAAATCAAACCTCAACTGCAGCACAAAGAGGGTGCAGGAATCCCTAAAGGAAGCAAAAACAACTACGTTACAGGCTATAACCGTAACCGCAACCTATCTCTTCTAGAGCCTATAGAGTACAAGAATAAGTGGTATTCGAAACACTCCTGCTGGGCTTCTAAAGGCTGCTTACCTTTTCGATTGATTGGACCATTTCTTCACGAAAACGCTCCAACTGCTTACTTCTTCCAGACTTCTCTACATAACGAATACAATCCGACATCGCCATAGTGAAATGCTGCAATTTTGATAAGATGAATACACACATCGAAGGATAGAAAGCTTATAGTCGTAGCCAATGTGATTCAATACTTTTGAGAAGTTTGAAAGGTTCCTTTCTATTAGTAGCAAACAAATAATAGTAGCCATCCGAAAGTTCAATCCTCGGGCTACAATAAGACGTGCTCGTTTTTTGTAAAAGCCTTTCTACAGTGCTATGGCATGAAGAAGAAAATTTGTGTTTGACACATGCATATTTTTCGCAGAACAGAGCCCTTCCTTCAAACTACTAGTAGTCAATCGATAGCGTGATATTCAGGATTTCAAGGCTATGTTTGTTTTTTGGAAAAACTATTTCTCTGGAGCATAGCAGGGAAAATATGATGATTTACATACGCGACATTTGATTTTCGGCCAAATCAAGGGATGGGAGTGAGGGCAGGGGGGCTGCCGCGACTTCAATACGGCGAACGATCGATGACGCCTAGGCGGCTCACAGGTGGAGCGCCATTTTTGTTATTCATCTGAGAAATGCTTCATTGTTTCAATAGAAACTCCAAATAAAACGCGTGACTCTGATACTACAAGATTTTTCCTACACGTTCATGTGGTCTCCGTGTTTACAGCGATGTAATAGTGAAATTGCGCTGCCAATGTTTCTCAAAAAATAGCCATGTAGCGCAGTAGCCAGAGAGTTAGTTTTCGAATGATCACCAAAGGTGCACTACAAAGTTCTGTCCAGCAA
Organism: Parelaphostrongylus tenuis; assembly: GCA_019055375.1. Classification (NCBI taxonomy): domain Eukaryota; kingdom Metazoa; phylum Nematoda; class Chromadorea; order Rhabditida; family Metastrongylidae; genus Parelaphostrongylus; species Parelaphostrongylus tenuis. Next base: position 95,647 of record JAHQIW010002976.1, read on the forward strand.
GAAGTGTCGTTTCTTCATTTCTTCCGCAATAATAGAAAAGAACCATAGTACCTATAGATTGAAAATTATTGCTTGTTCAGAGAATACTTCGCTCAGAAGTTTTTGCTAACCAGTGAATACGAATAATCCTACCATCCTTACAAAATTTCAGACGATGTCTTTGTCTACGTCTTCCATAATTACGATACTTTAGTTTCAGTTTGCTATAATACTGCAATCGTAGCCATAATCAAAATATACCGTTATATCCTGTCTGGTCGGTAGTCGACTCAGAGCAGTGTCCCAGTAGATTACAGTGAGATCTCGATGGAAGACAAGAAATGAGCAGTCACTTACTCTGAACGAGCACATACATACATCATCATTGAATACTGAGACTCTCGAAACAAATTTCCGAAAACCTCAGTATGGATACTACATCACCAAGGTCACCACTCTGCTAGCACTCTTTCTCCAATAAAAGACAATGTTGAACAAAACAATCTTCGATAAAATAGTCTGATAGAATTTTTCATGCATGTTTGAGTCTGACATGGCATTTCGAGTGATATACGTACGTTTCAGCGTCACACGCTCTACTCATCAGTACCACATGCCTTGGGGGTGAGCCTAAAGGCAGACATTCATCTTCACTTCGCCTAGATTGGTACATCTTCAACGCCGCTACTACTGGTTGTAAGGAGTGAGCTGTCAGACAAGCGGTACTGATGAGGCGTACGTGTTACGCCGAAACGTACGTGTACCATTCGAAATGCCATACCAGTCCTCAAACAGTTTAAAAATCCTATCTGACTATATTGAATTTAGTCTGAGAGAGGTCTCAAGCACATCAATTCTTAACTTTTGGTAACTTCTAGTGCTGGTTAACGAAACACAAGGCTTTCATAACAATTCCCCAATAAAGTAAGCATTCAAGTGATAGCCTGATTCTAACATTGAGCTTTGAGACCAAAGTAACTGCGAACGAGGCCATAATTAAGTGAACGCTAATGCCTTTATGGCCTTCGTTTCATACTGAATTTGAACCTGAACAGCATTTCAGTGATGTTCGAATTGAACATAACCATAACCTTCTTCAATAGTAAAGATCAAAACGAACTTGGTCACCGAACAAGCAATCAATTTCGCAGAAAGAGTGGTAGCAGAACAAACCCGTGGTGGCACAGTGCTTAGCATGCATCTCGTAAAAGGTTGAGACGCGGGTTCGACTTTCACTTGATGAACAAGACTTTCAATATTTGGTAGAATTGTCTTTTCACAAACACTAACCTTTCGATAATTGCATCCATTTTACAGAATGTTTCTAATCGAGAGATCAGCGCGTCAAGTTGAGATGAGTTGAGTCTCCCCATAGCCTCCTCAACAGTACAATAATTGTTTCCATAACTGAGCCATAGATAAACTTATATCGTCTACCTTGTATTGCGCAATTTCTAATGCAATACCACAATGCATAGGCGAGTCCGTGACTCTGAATAAAAAAATTGTAACAGAAATAGAAAACCTTACAGTATTAGATGTCATTACTGGCTGAACAAATCGTAATACATATAGAACCGACTTTTCCTTAATTTCGGCATTACACATTAATTTAATTTGCCTTAGAATTAAACTAATGGCGCAAAAATGACAATCCGAATTCTAATTTTTTTTGAATTCTCAAAAGTCTGCTAAAGTCTTTTTTCTTATCAACCTCATGCTGTTGACTCAACCAAAAAAAAAATGAGATACCTTAACATCGACTCTTTTTGAGACCTTACTCGAAAATATAGATGATCTGGTAGAATATTTTGAACCTTTCAGAGGTCTGGTATGGACTTTCTAAGGCATGGCGTACGTTTCGCTTTATTCCCACAAACCTCATCAGTGGCACAGCACATGCCTTTCGATTCGGCCCCTGTAACTAAGGTATGGGCCCCGAATATGCACAACTACACGTTAAGTGAAAAGATCACTTGACATCGAAGTGGGTTATGGTCGATTGCTCATGGCTGGTGAAACGCATTTAGCAGTACCTTTCTAAACGGCATGTATTACTGCGAGTCAAGCGATCTCTTCACTGACGTGCAGTTTATACTTGTTCGGCGCCATTACCCCTAGTTGCAGGTGTTAAACCGAAAGCCATGTGCTAGCTGAAGGTATTGAGGAATACACTAAACGCATACCTATTACTATAGATCCCATATCAGACCTCCAATATTTTATCAGAAAATGTAACTAATTGGCAATGCCGAACCTAAAAAGTCGATTTTGACGTTATACACTGAAACTGATACAATTTTTTCTGAAATACAAAACTGATACAACTGCGTCTCAAAGAAAAACATAAACGCTTTATCACCATTCTTAGAATCACGACTGAATAAAAGGGCAAAAGGTTAAAGTTTTGGCGTTGAACATCACGATGACCAACGATGAGTGATGTGCCGTGCTTTGATTCCGTTTGTAGTTTTGTTAGAGGCGATATCTGAGCTTCATAATAACCGCTGTGGCCTATTATTGTGTCAAGTCAGTGCTGCTATCTCCGCAGAAAAATCCGATACAATTCGCCGACATCCCAGGGATGGCAGGTTGGTGAACCTTGAACGCGGGATCGAACCATCGACCACGGTTAAGTCGCAGGCCACTTTGATCAATGCGTCACACGCGCACTTCACAATTAGATGGCATTTCTTATTCACTAGACATGCACGTAGTGCAAAGAATGACCAACCTTTTCTACACCTTTCTTGACCCTAATCACATAATGGGTGAACCCTAGTAGCTCATTTTTGATTTGTTTTTCTGATGCTCATTAGCTACAGAGTTCTTCGCATTTGCCTGTGCCTTCGGCTGTGGTCCTAGAATTCTCGACCTTCTCAATGTCATTAATTCTGGTCGATTGAATTCTTCCTATAATCGTAAGATATTCATGCTGGAGGCTCGCTGATGTTCATTCCAGACGGCGGCCAGCGTATCAGTGCGGAGTAAAACTCCTCGATAACTCTGGTTCCAACTTCAGAACACAGAGAGATGGAAGTCCTGCATGGCCCGATCACGAGCAAGAACTCTGTGCTAGATATCGGACATCTCCAACAATACGCTACCTAAGCCGTAGAAGACAAATCAGGGAATAAATAACGACGGTAAAAAAGAAAATATTTAAGAGTTTCATCCACAGAAACGTGCATATGTCGCATAAAATCGGAGTGAATGCTCGCTAACATAGATGACAAAATATTATGAAGGATCAGTCTACTCATATTAGATACTATCAACGATACTCTACTCTCAACGGAGCTCTACTCAGAGATTTAATCAGAAAGTCTTTTTTGAGTCAGCGGTCGATCTTCATACACTTCCATCGAGGTTTGACCTCAGAAAATCTCACTCGCGACTCACCTAACGGTGACCATTCCATAGTTATGGATGCAGGAGGCGCACTCAATCCTTTCTATGGCAGTCGTATTTGTTTACAAACAACTGGGTTTGGATGGAAACTACTTTTCGGCTCGGATGATATATACAGCTGAGTTGAAGACTAGGATCCTCCGCAATAAAGGGAATCTAATCCATCAAAGATATCGCGAAGCACGGCGAGAGACAAAGTATTGGCAGGGCTCTATTACATGATACGACAAGAAGTAATCGGCTTACCACTGCCTAGTAGACATTGAATTGCAATGTGAAAAGCAGCTGCTCGTTGTATGTCACCGGATGCTTGAGCCGAGAGTCGAGCACGTTCGATTAAGGCTAGACAGTGGCATCGCCATTGTTGACAGGCCATCTGGGAGCATTCGAGTAGCATCCTTCGGCAATCGGCGAACGTCTGAGAGATTGCCTACAACCAAGCGTGCTTAGTAGTAACTACAAGAAGTTCTCAGTTCACTGCTCTTCTAGCAGTGTGGTGACTTTATAATACATATCCGGGATGCTGAGTGGTGGTAAGCAAAACATTCAACCCCAGGCGGGAGTTGAGCCGGCGTTTCGTTGATATAGAGATCGATTTCTTGTAGACCATACAGACACCATGGCTGTTAGCTCAATTGGGTTTGATATCAATATGTGCCTACCAGACCAAACACGTCATAGTTGATCCCTGTCAGCTTCAATACTGAAGACAGAGCGGTAGCAAAGCTGTGGCCTCGGCGGTGCAGTGGTATCGTGTCCACATCCGGTATGGGTGGAACGCAGGTCGACTTTCGCCTACGGTCGGAGGCTTTGCATACCACTCAGTATTCTCAGGTATGCATTTCTAGTCGCTTTCTTCAGTGTTGGAATCAATCTCCTTCTAAAAGCGATTATAGTTTCTGAACATTCATGAATGTGAAAAATTACACTGCTTACTACACCAAGGCTCTGAAAAGCCTCATATTCTCCTTACCTTTATGCTCTCGATAATACTGAACATTGTATAAGCTGTAGCTTTTGAGATTTGTATAGTTCCGGTGTGGAGTTGAGAACAATCCTCAACAAACGCACATGACATCGGCTATTCGTGCACCCTATCGTATACATAATTCAATATAAGCAACTGAGTGCTTCCAACTGGAAGAAAATGACCAAGAACTTAATCAGAACTAGGATGACAACGTACTTTTAAGACAAGTTCTATGACAGATAAACTCGCTACTGCGTCGCATGGCTCTTCCTGTCGATTTTCGATACGCATCTTCAAAGAAAAAAAGTCAAAACTCCTTTCGCCAGAAAATAATGTATATGTCCACATTTACCATTCTGCATGTGTGAACTGAGATAGATAAGCAACATATACAATATATCGCTGATAAATAACAAAAATTCTTTTTTTATCGAGGACGAGGTTAACGCAGTGCTGTTATGCGGTGTATCAGGAAGTGAGGTGATAGACAAGACAGTGGTTTGATCCCCTTTCTCAACACTCTTCGTCAAACGTCTGGCTAGGATAACTCTAAGACTGCAAGGACAATTGCCTCGACCAGCATCCCATGACATTCTTAGAGGGGAAGAAATCCTGCAGCAACGACCGAAGCAGCACGTGAAGTCTCCAAATACGTTTGTGGATGATAATGCCCGAAAACCGGATACCAGAAGTGCTGAGAGGAAGCATGTGGTGACGTTCCGCTAGACTAGATAAAGACGTCAGTGCGAAACTGTGGTCCCACCAATTTCTTTACCTAAGCCTAAACGTGTGCTCTTAATGTCTCAATTACACAAACCAAGTAGAAAACTACTTTCAAGATCGAAGGAATCACAACACACCACGAAGACCTAGATAATGATAATATATCACTAGGAGCGCATGTGGCGCAGTGGTTGGAGGTGTTCAGCGCCGCACATACAAAATAGATGCTCGATCTCATGCTCATGCTCATCGAGCCATTCATCCCTTCAGGGTCAGTAAACTATCACCAGACTTGTCCAGGAGGATAAGCAGCACTGGACTCGATACAGCGGCAGGCCTCCGCGAGTCATTGTAAAGACCAGATATGCATTCAATCACCTCAAACAGATAAAAATAAGGGACGAATTCATGGCGCATCCCACAAGGATTGATCAACGCAGAGGACTTTAACCTTCTATCCATTTTATACATCACTAAGAAATCACTCATACGCGTACTACAACTGATCATAGAGATCCTCAAGCTAACATCAGTAAATTTTCCATTGAAGAGCTCTCGCACTTTCTGCTCAGTGGTCGCCACTCATTTGAGGAAACACAGTGCTAATACGTCCTGTGTGAAACCATTCTATCTCTATCTATGTAGAGAACGATGCTATGTGTAGGTAGAATGGTTCGGCCATGACTTTTGTGAACTCCAAGCTGTGTGTCAATATGAAAACTCTTCCCCAGCTTGAGCGAACACACTGGATATATGAGCCTACGCTGTACATTACTGTTCGAGACTGGAGAACATCTCTGGTTGTGTTTAACAGGCAAATTATTGAAAAGTTAACGTCTACGTCACAAAATATGCACGAAATACTTTTGAAACTAATCTTAAGCAAGATAACCGTGAATGAGACAATATAAGAATGAAGCGGAGCGATGTATTGTTTACACTACAAGATCGCAGTAAGTCAAACTGTCTTTGACTCTTCAAAACATTCGTCAGTTTCGAAATAAAGCTCATACACAAAATAACGAAGGAAGTCTACAAAAGGCCTTGAGTTGGCCTTGAACCTGGAATTAAGAAGAACAGCCTCCCATAATTGATTAGTAAAGAGACGACCTTGGTCTGCCATTCTTAAGCGGATGGGATGTAGAAAACGGCTTCTTCCAACATAGCGTCATTTCTTTCGGTCAGAAACGTCTCCCTACTACTTACTTTGATAATCAACAAAGATGTTAAAGAAGTAGGAGTAAAAGCCAAATACTTCTCGACAAGATTCTGAGAAAGTGAGAGGACATGAATGCTACAAGGTTAATTAAAATAACACTTTTAATTGACAATCTGAACCACGCTTGAAAATTCTTTATAGTCGATATAGTGTTTCAAGCTTTGCATGAGGTGTGTTATGGTGCTTCTGCTGCTGGACGTACGTTTCGGCTTTCTAATAAGTCTCATCAGTGGCACATGCCCCATTCGACTACTCGCCTCCTATGATAGAGGCATCGACGCCGAACAAGTTACACTTTGTGTCAAGAGGAAAGATCACCCAGCGGGAATTCTCTTTCAGAACGACTGATTCTCGCTTGTCATTTGCTTGGCCAACAAAACACATTAATTATTAGAAACTGTGGTCAAAAGAGAACAGAACAACACCCGGTCCAGACAGGATCAAACCAGAACACCTGAAGAACCTACCGTCAGTTCTCATCAACACCCTGGCTCGGCTTTTTCAATCGCTACCTATAAAGATGCAATATCCCATCAATGGAAAATCAGCAAGAGCGTATTGTTGGTCAAAAATGAAGACCTTCACGACATAGGAAATTGTCGCCCAGTCTGCTTGCTGTCCGTTGCCTATAAACTCTTTACTCGAGTCATCCTATACAGGACTGATAGAACACTGGACGAAGGACAGCCATGCGAACAAGCAGGGTTCCGACAAATGATATACTACCATAGACCACATCCACATGATTACAAGACTATTGAAGTTTCACAAGAGTATAGAATACCGCTCTGTCTCACTTCCATCGATCTGAAGAAAGCTTTGATTCAGTGGAAACAAAAGCGCTTATAGAGGCTTAGGATAGCCAAGGAGTCCACATTCGGTACATAATGATTCCTCGTGAGCTATATAAAGATTTCATGACCAAAATGTCTCCATTTTACAATAACATCAGCAACGACGCGAGAAAACGGGAAGCTTTTCTAGAATCCTACAGCATTTTTAACCGTCATAGTTTACTATAAAATCAGATAATTCTGTTGTCAAATATCTTCATTCTTACTATCCAAACGTATAAGTCAAGATTAATATCAATTAGTAATTGTTCTCCAGCGGCATGAACATCGCCATGTCCTCGAGAAGTGCCTGGAATGGATCGCGACCCCGACTTCTGACCATGCGTCGCTAAGCAAATTCTTCCACGTAGGTGTCGAGGAGAGTGCGGCTCGTCCCACACTGCCGCTTGTTGAGTTGTTTGGCTTGATTCCATGTGGTTTCGATCGTCTGAGTAGGGCACCGGTCTCTTGGTCGACGAAGTTGTAGCGATGGTTGATGCGAAAATGCTCATAGTTCTTGTCCTCCTGGTTCTGAATCAGATTGTACGCCTTCCAATTGTCCGATATGATGGTCGTTCCGGGGACAGTGCGGCGATTGATGACCTTTAAAAGCGTTTGAGCCGTACGATCAGGAACCTTTTACAAGAACACTTCTCCGTTTCTCTGCGCACTCCACCAAACACCCATTGCTGGGAAGGACACGGCCGACGTGGTTTTTTTTTTGTGCCTAGAGAACAAGGACTCGTCAACTTCCACAGTCAACTCTTCGCCACCGACGACGACCGATCTGTGCTTGATGACGCTATCCGTGCAAATGCTTCTCATGAAGTTGACCAATCGACCACGGTCTGTGAGGCGATGCCCAGTGAGGTGTGGCAAAACTGTACGGCAGTTTTCTCGTATGCCCACAAATTGAGGAAAGTGACCGCTACGTGGAACTTCATGTTAGAGTTCTGAAAGAATGTACCAACGGGAGTCCCTTGTTCGTACGACTTTTGGCCTCGCTGCATAGCCAACGAGGATTCTCTACGAAGCTTGCCTTCATCTTGTGGCGCAAATTCTCGAGTTATGTAACACTTCATAGCTCTGTAAGAAAGCGAAGACGGTTTCTTCGTCTCGGATTCTGTCGATCAAATCCAATAGCAGCATCTTGTTACTCTTGTTCTCTCGGCGCAAGAACCACGTCGGCCGTTTTCCTTCCCCAGCTGTGGTGTTTGGTGGTGTTCAGAGAAACCGATGACAATGTTCATGCCTCCCGAGAGCAAAGCCTAATTTGGTATCGATTTTGACTTATACGTTCAAATAGTCAGAATAAATACATTTGACAGTAGCATTATCGCGAATGAATCGCGACTCCTACTTCTGACCAAGCGTCGCCAAGGAATTACGAATGCTGTAAGATTACAGAAAAGATCGAAGAGGTGTTCGACAAGGCATACGATTTCACCAAATTATTCACTGCCACACTCGAAAACTTCATGCGAACATTGGAATGGAGCGACATGGGAGTGAAAATTGACGGTCAACCAATCAAACTATCTTCGCTTTGTTGATGATGTCGTCCTCATAACACCAAACATCAGCCAAGCGGAACGAATGTTGACAGATTTCGACAATGCCTGTGCAAAGATTGGTCTTGAAGTAAATCTAACGAAAACGATGTTCATAAAAACGAATGGGTTTTGAAATGCCCCATTCACGCTCAACGGAACGGAAATCTCCGAATGCTCCAGTTACGTCTATCAGGTCGTGAAATCAACATGATGGACGACCTAGCTCCAGAGCTGAGCAGGAGGAAATGAGCGGCTTGGGGAACGTTTAAGAGAATCGAA